>PVKY010005460.1:0-17375 GCA_004027775.1 Bradypus variegatus
GGGAGCTCTTTAAAGGTCAAGATCATGTCTTATTAATCTTTGATTTCTTTAGCGCCTACAACGGTGCCTGATACAATAAAAGGGCTCAATATATGTTTGTTAAATGTAACATAGGTAGTGGGTATGATCAAAGAAATCCATAAATGGCATTTAAAGGCAAATTGAATTTTAACTGAATTGAAAGTTGATTGGACTTGAAATTTTTTTATTTCTCATGGGATCTTAAATATAAATGCATTTTGTGCAATTGTGAAGCGCTTTCTAAGCTTTGAAACAATGCTGTTTGCAGAATGTTTCTAGATGAATTATTGAGATTTAAAAATGTGCAAGGACACTCAGAGCACCCTGTTTAAGCATATATCAAAATTTCTCATGGGAGACTGCAGTATTTGTCCAGCATGTAGGTGGGGACACTGAATCCCAGATAAAAGAGACCATTGAATTATTGGGGCCCTAGATTTCCTGCCTAAACTTAAATAAAATTATCATTAAGGCTGAAGTTTAAAACTGTCTTCATATTGACTCTACCCACCACTTAACTAGTCTGGTAAAATATCTGGGTCGTGTCTAATTGTTGATGAGCACTGCCATCATTATTTTTGTGTTTGACTCACCGCTGGATCTCCAGAACTTGGAACAGTGCTTGGCACATTGCAGGCACTCAATCAATATTTGCCAAATGATCAAATGAATCAGCACTCACATGCAATGAGACCCAATTTGCATCCACTTGGGGTTGTTTAGTGCAACTTGACAAATCTTTCTAGAGTGCTTTCTATGTTCCAGACACCTCACCAAGGATCTGAAGATACAACGATGAATAATACATGGTCCATGTCTTCACAATGCTCAAAGACCAGTGTGGGAAGCAGGCACGTATTAGATAAATGCATTATTCTGTGGTTAGTGATGAGAGAAGTTCATGCATGAGATTCCAGGGAACCCAAAGGAAGGGGTTCCCAACTCAGGGGCTTCAAGGAAAAATTCCCGGGGAAGAAGATGCCTGAACTGGGTCTTGCTGGATGAGCAAGAGTTAGAAAAAAAAGATGGAAATGGCATTCCAAGCAGAGGAGACATCAGTAGCAAAACCAAGGTATGACAGAGCATTCATTAATTCATCCAATAAGCATTTGTTGATGACCTACTATGTTCCAGGTCTTGTTCTAGGGGCTGGGTAAATGGTGGTAAACAAAGCAAAGTTCCTCCCCTCATGGTGCTTTGGACACAGCAACACAGGGCCCACAAGCCTTTCCACATTGCTGGAGGGCAGAGGGCAGAGCAGGGAGGGTGGTAGCAGAGGAGACTGGAGAGGAGGAGGGCAGTTTGCTCTTTGTGTGACAGTTGAGTTGATATTTGACCTACTTCTGCAAAGTATTGGAGGCATTTATAAAGCGAATCTTGAAGTCTCTCCTGAGGAGGAGATTCTTCTGCTTCCTGGTTGCTGCAGGGAAACTGCTAACAGCGTTGGAGAGAAGAGACTGCTGGAAGAAGAGGACCCTGTCCTCCACTAGGTACCCCCTGGGTTGATTCAATAATTTAGGTTGTGAGGCAAGGCAGTGAGCAGAGAGCGTGGCACATAGTAAGAACTTCATAAATGTTTGTTGAATAAAAACAAATGTTACCGGGCAACCAATAAAGTGATGATTTTATCTGTAAAACGAAGGAGTGGCTGATCCCTTTAGTTTAGAAATAAATGGCATTATGGAAAATAAGATGACCCCTACACCAACCCTCTGCTCAACTCAAGTCAAAGGATAAACAGGCCCAAGGAAAAACTCCTTTGCCTTTATTTCAAGTCCACATCCATCCATTCATTCAACACTAGGCCACACACTGTGCAAGATGCTGGAGATATTGAGATGACTTTAAAGAACTCACCATCCAGTGGAGGCAAGTAGATCTGTAAATAGATTACTAAACTCCAGTGAGAAAAGTGCTGACAGGGAGGTAAGCAGGGTAAGCAGGTAGAGTGAGGGGGCCAAGAAAGGCCTGTTGATGGGCAGAATTTTAAAGGAAAACTCTGAAAGAGTTTGGAAGAGGGTGGGAAGGGCATTTCAGTCAGTGAGAATAACAGAGAAAAAACAGGGAGCCAGAACACTATGGTGAATTCTGGATGTGCAGGTAAATTGGTGTGGCTGTCAGACAGGATTTAAAGGTCAGCAGATTATTGAAGATGGAGGTGGGGGGAAGTGTTTAGAGGTATATAATTTCTCCAATGATCTGATGCAACTAAAATGAAAACAGTTTATAAGAAGTATGGCTATACTAAATTAAGGGAGAAGGCTACTCTCCACCTAATGTTTTTATTATCATTACTATTCTCTTTGCAGCATTCATTTACATTTGCTTTGGACCCCAAATCAAAGCAAAAAAGAATATGACAAAGGTATATCAGTGACACAAGTCATTTGATGGAGAATGCAGTTGCTCTCTTTTGTGAGTAAGCAGTTTACATCCTGCTGGGCAGCAGCCTGCTGTGGCATAAGGACTATTTCCAATGATTTAACTTTGGCCCCTACTAAACCACATTTTATAATTACTTATTAGCCAGAGAACATCAATAATATAACTGTAACTTATATAAAAGCCACACATATGGATATGCTAAATTCATTCATTGATTTCCAGAGTCTCAAATCCTCCAAGGACTTCCATGAATCCACATGATGCCTCTGAAAGCTGTATTTTGCATCCAATTCTCTTATTTCTGTAAAAAAAAAAAGATTCAGGAATTCATCCATTACCTGTCCCCAGTCCACAAATCAGGGTCCCTTCTCTTGGACAAATTGGTCTTGGATAAACAACATCACACAAATTGCTTCCAGATCATCTTGTACTTGCTGGGAAGACTAAAGGTTTAAGACATGAGATGCATTTCACAGTATCCTATTTGGCCCTTTTTTCTGGACCAAGAGACCGAGTCCAAGTCTGCCTGGGTGCAGGGAAATTCAGTATCTAAATACCACATTTCCTGGGACTGCGTAGGAATCTACGTCCTATTAGTGGAGGATCATAATAAATAATAATAGTGTAATAATGGCATGATGATAACCTATAATTTAAACAAACCCACAAAAATGTAGGATGGTGAGATCTCCAGCACTAGCCTCTGAGAATGAGTCACAAACTCAATTCTCAATTCAAAACAATTTGCACTTCTGACTATACACAAATAGATCTCAACCAATCTAATTAACATTCATTTAATAGTCAATTCATATTCAATATTAGTAAATATTGAACATGCAATAAATACAACCAAGTCAATAAAGACTTTGGTGGTTGTGGGTTCATAAAAAGCTTGTGAGAAGAGTTAGTCCACTTGGGTTTAATTCTGAGTCTCCTTCTCCCCTTGTTTTTCAGTGAGTACAGGAATTGTGTTACATGTGTGTTAGGCATTTTGGGTTGTATTGGTATGTATGTAGCTGTGTTGGGTTATTATCTCTCAGTAATTTGTGTATTGGGCAGCATTGTTGGGTGGGAGTATATTTGAGGATGTGTCCGGGGTGTATTGCATCAGTGTGCCGCGTGAGCAAATATAATACTTGTGAGTTACCTTGAGACTGTGGTTGCATGGTTTCCTCTTTGATACCCGTGGCTAGCACCACAGGGATACCACAGTCACCTATAATTCTGGGGATGGTATCTAAAGGTTACCTGCTCTCAGGGTTGTGCAAGTGTAGGGTCAGCACCTAAGAGTGAGTGCCTCTTTAAGTTTTGGCCCTAGGCCTCTTGCTTGCCTTACCACAGTCCCAGCAACTGTAGTGCAAGACACGGTAGTATCAGGGAAAGAGCTTTGAAAGGCCTGAATTCAAATTTGAGTCCTATCACTTATTGGCTAAGTTACCCTCTTAGGCTCTCAGTTTCCCCTTCTGTGAAAGGAGGATACTAATGCCCGCTATAAAAAATTGTTGTAAGAGTGTGTGTGTACTGTATGAATAAACTGAAGATAATTTATTTATTTATTTTTAACAAGGCAAGGCCCCATGCTAGGCTTTATTATAGCTATGAAGGTAAATAAGACATGGCACTGATCCCAAGTACTTTAGAGTCTCATGAGGAGATGGACATTCTCACAACCACTCTAATGTGTTGGATTTCACTTGAGGATTTATAGAGACCCCACAAGTTCTGGAATCTTTCCATCACTCTGCAAATCCCAGTTACCCCTGGTATGTGTTTTATGGATGTTCCTTCCTGGGACTCTGTAGAAAGAAGAAGAGAAGATCATCCCCCAGAAAGGAGAAGAGGGAGAAGGAAGGAAAACAAAGGGGATTCCCTGTATGCCTGAACGAAAGGGGTGGTTCATTGTGGTCCAAGCTCTGGACACTATCCAGTGTCCAGGCCTTTTTATAAT
Organism: Bradypus variegatus; assembly: GCA_004027775.1. Classification (NCBI taxonomy): domain Eukaryota; kingdom Metazoa; phylum Chordata; class Mammalia; order Pilosa; family Bradypodidae; genus Bradypus; species Bradypus variegatus. The sequence goes on from PVKY010005460.1 coordinate 4,358, forward strand.
TTGTTTCTAACAAGGAGGAAATCTTCCACTTTGGTCACCAGAATTTTGGCCACATCAATTCCCATCCCGGTCCAGGCTGAAGTGTGCAAAGGGTGAAAATAGAGCTGGGTTTCAGATGCCATTTCACTGGAGAAAAGAGGCTGTGGAGAGAATGTAGTGGATGGGAGCATGGCTCTGAGGCCAACACTCCTTGGGCTCCACTTACTTTCTGCGTGACCTTGAGCCTGGTAATATTTTACTCCCTGAGCCTCGGTTTCCTCTCCTGTAAGATGGGGATAATAGCAGTGCTTATTTTATCAATAACCCCATTTTACAGATGAGAACACTGTAAGAGAGATTAAGTAACTTGCTTGTGGTCACATAGCTAACAAGTGATGGAGGATTTATAATTAGTTCCTCAATCATCTCTCTCTGCTCTGTCTTATTGCCCAGAGTATAAACTTTTTGAGAGCAGAGCTTATATGACAGAACCAGTGGATTTATGTCTTGGATTATGCTCTTAGATGAGTAGCCCAGCCTTCAATGTTATCATAACTTTCAAAATAAACCCAACACAGCTGAGTTGAACCTATAGAGCAGTGAGATGGGCAGAGCGTAGTCTCCCAGGAGCAGGCTCTCAGGTACTGGCAAATGAATGATTGATCACCGGCTCCAACGCGACCCTGAGCCGACCCTCGGCTATGTTTGCTAAAAGTGTTCCTGGCTCTGTTGGGACACGTGTCTTTGGAGGCCTGCCATCTGGGTGTGGAAGGTGCATGGCTTTATAGATCGTGTAGCTTTATAGAGGATGGCAGGAAACCAGGCAATCCCCAGCTCAGCATGGAGGTGGCTAGCAGCCCTCAGACACACAATTCACTGCTGGCAGTGTGTATGTCAGTGTGATGGAGAGATGGGGAGAAGTTGCTTCCCTTGCCTTTGCTTGTTGAGATGAGGTAGAAAGGTTATCCTGGAAGACCTGCCTAGAGCCATGAGGGTGAAGGGCAGAGTGGAAGCTGGGATTCATAATTTAAAAGGGAATGTGGGAATAAAGGGTAAATGTGAAGATGAAAAATAGATACATAAAAATCTACGTTGTATAATATCAATTGCTAACAGTGACCATGTGCTTATGTGCCAGGAACTATGATAAGTGCTTCAGTGCATTATTTGATTTAAACCTCACAGGGCTTATGGTACAGTTATCATTCCCATTTTACTGACAGGGAAACTGAGGTTGGAGAGGTTACATGCCTGACCAATGTCACCGTAAGTGGTGGAACAGGAATACAAATGCAGACAATTAGACCCCAGAACCATGCTCTTAGCCTTTGGCATCTGTGATACCCACAAACTGCAGCCCCTCAGAGCTGGAGAAATCCTTAGAGAATATCTAATTCAGCCTCTTCAAGGTCAGTGAGGAACCTGAATGCCAGAGAGGGGCAGTGATGGACCAAAGCTGCATAGCTGCTTAATGGAAGTCCTAAGAGTTGACTGCAGGGCCTGGACTAGGCAAGGCAAGGAAGATTCTAGGATGCAAAACCTAAGGGGGTATTTTATTCTCAGGTGCTGTCCCTGCATTTGAACTATGCTGAGAGCGAGGGCCTCCCTGAATTTTGTGCTTTAGGTGCCTCACTTGCCTCACCCTAGCGCCAGCCCCTATCAGTAGCTTTTTCTGGTGTGTGGTGTGAATGGAGGTCAGACATGGATAATGCATTTGGTTTGATGTCTCAAGGAGAGGGACTCAGAATATTTGTGTGGAGTTCTGCCAGTAGCCCAGTTGAATGGCAGGGGCTGGTCCTACTGAATGAGAATTCTGCGTCTGGCTCATACCATGGAAGGGACAGTTCTGAAGGGGGACAAACTGTAGCCCCAAGGGGAGAATCTCTCAGCTGTTACAGGTGAAATTAGGGCTGCAGTATGGGGTACAGGGGAATGTGAGACTCTACATAGCTCCTCTGGATCCCACTGGGCTGAAATGGGGAAATTCCAGAAGCTTCTAGAGGTGGGGCTTGCCCCATCAGACCCAGGACCTGTGCCATGGTGGATCATCAGCATTTGACCAGGAGGGCTAGGAGCTCAGACACATTTAGACAGCATTTCCCAAAGCCTGTGACAATATGAGTGGGTTATGCACGAAAAATTCCTGCCCTGCCTGTGGACCCCCACCTTTTCCCAAGCCTGGGCCTACCTGCTCCTATTTTAGTTCAAGGAGAAAAGGACACAAACCACGAAGCAAAGGGTCCTGCCACCACTCCCATCCCTGGATAGCCCTGCATTACTTGGTGGGTGGGGGTGGAGGAGAAGGGGTTCCCAGCCTCACTCCCATGGGCCAGGTCTTCCCTCTCTTGGCGGGTCTCGCGCCCCTCCCTCACCCTCCTAGTGGTGCTGCAGGGCAGCAAGCCCGCCCAAGGTGCTGACACCACCGCTAGTGGAGAAGGCTTCCTCCCCAGTGGTCCTGGGGGCCTGGGGCACAGGTGAGGGCAGAAAGAGACTGGAAGGAGTGAAGGCGCCTCTGGCGCCCCTCGCATTTGCCAGGTTAGCGGAGGAACCCTGACCCCGGTCTACCCGGGGCAGTGGAGGTCTAGGCCCTGCCTCTGGAGTGAACCTCAGCCAGGAAAGTTCCTAGCTGTCGTCTCTCTGGGCCTCAGTTCCCTCATCTTCAAAGGCGCAGCTCAGCCTGGCTTGCTTCTAGGGAACTGGCATTCTGAGTTCTTCGCTTTCTTGCCTTTTTTTATCCGGCGCAGACGTTTCTCGAGCCCTTGGCTCTCTCGGCCCTGGTCTGGAGCCCTGGCGCGTCCCTCTCTGTCCTAGGTCCCCTCGAGCCTCAGAGGGTCCCCCTGTCTGGAGCCTGGTGAAGGAGGTGCACGGACCACTCGGACTCACTGGGAGGGAAAGGGGAAGAATGGGAGAGGAAAGAAGTGGAGACGGGAGAGGCATAAAAGGCGGACAGAATAGAAAAGAAAGAGGGTTAGAGAGAAAAAAGGGAGCGGAGCAAAATGAGCAAAAGAACGAAAAGAGAGAAGAGCGAGGAGGGGCAGGAAGGTGAGAAGAAGAGAAGAGATGCTAGAAAGGTTGAGTCAGAGAAAAAGGAACCCAAAGGAGAGCTGGAGAGAGAGACTGAAAGATGGGAAACGGAGAGCGAGCGGGTGAGAGCGAGAGGCCAGGGTTTGAAAGAACCGAAGAGGGGGAAAGAGAAAAAAAAGAGGGGGGTGTGAGGGAGAGGAGGGAGGGAGCCGCGAGCTGGGAGGAGGGAGGCTGGGAGGGAAGGAGAGAGGGAGGGACGACGGACGAAGGGAGTGGGGGCTGGTTCGGCAGCCGCCGCCGCCGCTCCAGCCGCCCGCCTGCTCGCTCACTCGCTCGCTCATCGTGCCCGTCGCGCGGCTGTGGGCTGCTCGCAGCTCCGCTCCCGGCCCAGCCCTCCGGTGCGGCTCGGGTTCGGGAGGACAGGACCACGCGACCCGCCGGCCGCAGAAGCAGGTAGGTGGCTAGGCGAGGACCGCGAGGGCGCGAAGCCTCGGAGCTCTTGGGACGCAGGGGACGGGGGTTGGGGATTCCGATCCCGGGGAGGGGGCTTTGCAGCCCCGCGACTAACTTTCCACGGCTCTGTGGACCCTCGGCTGCCCTGCACCCGTCCGGGCTGCGGAAGCGAGTTTGGCACCGGGAGAAGGGAGAATGCCAGAACTCGGGGTAGCGCCAGAGGGTCTGGAGCAGTACGCGGGGCTCCTTGGCGTGGGCAGGAGCGGGCCCTCTGGCCGCCGTCCGGACGCAGCGTTTGCGGCACCTCCACTTGCGAGGGAGGAACCGAGAGCAGCGGCGCAGCGTGGCTGTTCCGCGGAGGGCGCCCGCCGGTGTCTGGGGACTCCCGCGCCCGGACCGCCCCGGGCGCGCCGGCTACACGCACCACACGGACGCCCTCTCTGCCCGGACCGGCGGTGCGCCTCGCTGCTGCCAAGCTCTAGTCGGTGCTGTGCGCGTTTTTGCTTTTTGGAGGCGTGAAACGGAACATATATCCCCTTCATTTCTTTCCCATCCCGCCGACCTGACTCTCTTTGGAGAAGTCTGGGACTCTAGACAGCCCAGTGGGTTCATTGCCGGGACCTGCCTCCTGCCCTCGGCGGCGACCCCCGCTGCAGTTGTTAAAAAAGAAACAAGTGACTCCCTATGCGCGCCTGGAGCGCGGTCGCGAAGTTCCCAACTTCTAGCCCAGCCGTGGGCGACAGGTGGGGAGGTGGGTGGTCTTTGTGGCCACGTAGAGCAGCCGCCTTCCTCCTGGACTTGGTTTATTTTCCTAATTTGTTAAGGGAAAAAAAAAAAGAAAAAAAAAAAAAAGAGGACTTAAAAATATGCAAAATCGTTCCTCGCGGGCATCGAGGTCCGTGAGCGGCCAGAGCCATCATGGGCTAGGAACCCGGGATTGCGTAGCCTTGGCGTGGCTATTCCCCGAGACCCTGAGCGGCGGCTGCTTTCTTCCGGACCCGTACTCCAAGGCTCCAACCCTCGGTAGCCGCGTCTCGGGATCCGTCTCTCCAGTCCTCGCTGTAAGGTTGGGCTGACTCGCTACCGCGTGGTCACGTTCTCCGTAACAGTATTGCAAAGTGGATCCGTTTCAAGAGCGCCCCTCCCCGTCCCCCGGGAACGGTTAGAAGAGGGACTCCGGAGGCGGGTTGAGGAGGCCTTCGGGATGGTTTGGGCTCCCGGCCATCTCAGCCGGCTCTGGCAAGAGTACTCGTACCCGGGCATCGGCGCCCCTCCCGCGCCCTGCGGGGAAGCAGGGGTTAATGCCGGGGCCAGGTGGCTGCGCGCGGTGGCGGGTCCCGGCAGTCCGTGCCTGCCAGGGGCGTCGCTCCGCTCGCTCTCGGAGTCGGGAGGCCAGATTCTCCGGCCGGTGCGGCCTAGGAAGGAGAGGAGCCCTGGCCTCGCAGTCTTCTTTGGTGGAGTACCGTTGGGGAGGCGCCCTTGAGAGGTTTAGCGCAGGTTTAGTGAGACCAAAAGCTGGGGCTTTGCGGAGAGGGTCAGTCGGCCGTTGCCCTCTGCAGGTTGGGAGGGCTCCCTGGAAGGCGTTGAACCGACCGCGTGCACCCCCTCCTCAGCTCCTCTGGCGGGTTTTCTCAGGTGCTACCATGCACCAGCTCTCTCCGTTGCTTCACATATTGTTTAAGCCTCTAGAAATTCGAGGTCCGCGACTGCAATCCCCATCTCTCTCCCGCATCTCACAGACTAGCAAACTGAGGGCCAGAGAAGTGAACGAACTTGTTTGGAGCTGGTGAAGGGTGAAAGGGAACGTAAACCAGATCTCCCGACTCCTAATTCAGGGCTTTTCCCCCCAGTATTCCAGGCAGACTTTATCACTTTCTTAGCTTAGGGCAAATGCTGTCATTCAGGCCACAGGGCACCCTTGTTAGGTTTGAGGGCTGTGTATGTGGGATTAGCAGCAGAGAACCAGTCCCTTGGTTCTCTTATTAGGTGCTGTGCTGTGATCATCTCTGAGTTCATTTCACTCACAGCACAGTTTGTTGCATACCTGTCCTGTGCCTGCAGTAGGGAGCTGGAAGCAGATAGAATGCTCAGACCCAGCCCTACCCCCATGATGTGCAATTCGCAGGAAAGAAAAGTCATTCTAGTACAGCCAAGGAATCCATTATAGGTGTTTACAGGTGAAGTCACTTCTGCAGCGATTAGGGGTAGTCCTTGGAGAAGGTAGGATTTGAACTGAGTTTTGGGTAGATTTCCATGTGGTGGTAGTGGTGGTGGTGGGAGGGAGGGGGTTGTAAGTGTATAGTACAGGGCTTGAAAGCTCAGGACTTGTTAAGTGGCTGGTCAAAGGACAGCAGAGTCAGGGTCAAAGAGAATTGGCCCTCTGCTAGGGCAGCTGTAACAGCCAGTTGCTCAGAATTCAAGCTCAAAGCCTAGCCCCAGAGCTCTTTCCGTACGACATCTAGAGCAAGCAATTGGCTAGGAAGTCAGCACCCCATGAGTGAAGGGTTGTGGCTCCAGATGAAAAATATTCAGGCTTTTATGTCTCCTTTTCCCCTTCCTCATTGTTTCCTGGGATTTCAGTGTTCTTTGCCCCTTCCCAACCATAAGCTTTAGAATTTAGATACTTGAGTGTTTTGTACCTGCTGTGGGCTGGGCATTTACTGTGCTAGATATATGTAATCAAAAAATAGTTCTTGAACTCCTATCTTGTGCCAGGCTCTGGTCTGGGCCCTGGAGACACAGCAATGAATCAGTCAAGCAGAATCCCATACCTGCTGATGCTCAAGTTTTAGGCTTCTTTTCTCCACAGGCTTAAAATTTAGTTGTAGAGTTGAAGCAAGCACACAAAAGATGTCTGAAAAGTGCTGATATGGGACAATATTAAAAAAAAGAATCCTAAGTCTTCCCTCAAGTGATTCAAGGCTTGGAGGTGAAAAGGCTTGAAGCTGTTGGCTAAGATGAGATTTGGAGATTCTGCGGATTTCCATGACCCCAGATCCTGGTTGCCAGGGGTAACCCAGAGGCAGCTGCATTGGTGACCTTAGATGTGGCACTGGAGAATTGCTCTGCAGAGCTCCTCCCAGTCAGGGTGGTGGGAAGGAGCTGGTGAGTGTTGGCAAATGTTATTTTGCTAGGTGTCCATAGAGACTGGTGCCAGGTAACCACATACCTCTTAAATTCCAGTGGCCATAGGTGTTTGGTGAGCTCTGAAACCCCATTGTACAGAAGGTAAATGGAGTCCTGAATAGGCAGATTGGGACAGTTATGCAGAAAGAAGCACCCAGCCCCGAAATAATCCAGGTGTTTCTAATCTCTGATTCAATTTAAATTGGGTCCCTTTCCTTCCTTTCTGTAGACCAGTGATCCTCAGACTTCAGTGTGGAGGCTTTGTTAATACATGATTGCTGGACCCCACCTCCAGAGTTTCTGATTCCGCGGCTTTGGAGTGGGCTCAATAATTTGCAATTCTAACAAATTCCCAGGTGATGCCGATGCTCTTGGGCCAGGAATCACACTTTGGGAATCACTGTGTTAGCCCATGGGAAAGAGTGATTTTCTTGAGATTAGGCAATGGGGGAGCCTGGAACAAAGGCTATGATTTAGCTTTAGGCACTCCCAGGGATTCGCCTATGTTCCCCTTCCCTCTCTCCCCCACTCCTGGAGGCCATAGAATTAAAAGAATATTTTATCTTCATCAGCACACTGAGAGAGGATATACTGCAATATAATTAGGGAATAAATAGGTGTCTTGTGTCGGATGTAGGCTACGTGCTCTGTGGCTCTGTGGGGGTTTATTATAGCAGAGTTATAATTGAAAAGGTGTCATCCACTTGGAGAACCTTCATGAAACTTTCATGGCCTGGGTGGTCATTGTCCAAAAAGGCATGTCTTCTGCATTTAAAAGAAAGAACAGAAGAGACGGAAAAAGAAAGTCAGAGAGATTGCGAAAAAGAAAGTCAGAGAGATTGCTTCTCCTGCTAATGGGATTATCTGTGTTTCATTTGACAGTAACGATGCAACGTGTTCTTAGGGAGGAGCGAAAAAAATTGAACAATGTGAACAGAGAGGGGTTGGCGGAAGTCCACATTACAGGTTTTCAGATTTGTTGGGCATTTCAAAATGTTTTGAAACTGTCTGTCTGTCTCACAGGTGTTTCTGCTGTAAAGCTGTGTCTCAGCAGGAGAAGAAAAGGAGAATTTGTGTTTTAACTTAGCTAGTCTGGTAAACATAACAGCACACTTTATCCCCAATGTGTTAATTAGACCCAAAAGAAAAGAACCATAAAAGAGTTGTTCTCCTAAATGCTGGCATTTTTCATCTGGATTCTATTTATCGATTATTTTACAGTTGAGAAGGAGCAAAAATCCATGTTTTTATAGCAAATAAAGCTGGCTGCAGTAATTATGCAGGCTCAACATGTCTGTTCCAGAGCAGGAAGTTGGAATTCAGACTGACTCTCAAACATTTGGGTGAGATCTAATTGAGAAAGGCATTTCAAAGAACAAATATTTAGGAATGTGGAGTTTCACTGATGGTCTCTCTGGGCCAAGCTCAGTACCTTGCTTTTAGCTTGGCTCTCAAAGGTGGGAGGAGGTGATGAGGAAAAAACCTGGTCAGTAATGTTGAGACCACTGTCAAAACGTGAGGCTGCAATGTAAAGGTAATCAGTGAGGCCTAGTGGAGGGAAGAAAAGATGCTTCAGGGAATATCTGCCCTGAAACAGGTGAGCAGGGGGAGAATCAAGTAATCAAATATCAACTGAACACTTATTGAATGCCCAACCTTGCAACAGGCACAGTGAGGGTTGGACCAGGACTTTTACTTATTAATATATCTCCCATAATGCTTAGCTCAGTATCTGTAGTGACAAGAGTCCTTGACTGGAGTTGGTGTCAGTCAGGTCTGCAAGTAACAGAAAACTGGAACTCAGCTGGTTGAACCAACAAGGAACTCAGTATCTTCATAACGAGAAGTCTGGGCTCTGTTAGCCCAAGGTTAGTTCTTTCAATGGCTCAATAGCATCATCAAAGATACAGAATCTTTTCATCTTTCCTTATTCTCAAGGTCATGAGATGGCTGCAACAGCTCCAGGTGTTACACACTTACAATAATGTCTAGAGATAGAAAAGGCATGAGGGGAGCCTTTCCCAAAAGCCCTTCAGCAGACTTTCCCATGTGTCTTATTGGTCAGAAGTGTGAATCACATGTCTGTGCCTAAACCAATCACTGAAAAGGAAATGGGATGTCATAATTGGCCCCAAACAATAATTTGTGTGTCTGGCCTCAGAGAGGAACAAAATTAGGGTACTTTGAGAAAGGAGAATGCAGTGACCAACAGTGCCTGCTACAGAATCTAAGACCTGGGATTGAATTTTCTTTCTATCCTTTTAGCCCTGTGACCCTGGGCAAAGTATTTCTCCTCTTTGTTGGCCTCAGTTTCCTCATCTGTACAATGGGATTAATTGTGAAGATAAATCCAAATCAGCTCAATTAATTATACTTGATTGGTACAACAGAAGAAAAGATTATTTGAAGATTTGATCTCTGATATCAAAGCATTTGTAATCTAGTACAGGAGACATGTGAAGACTAGAGTATCAAATAATCAGAGAAGAGAACTAGAGAGTAAATATGACTTGCAGACTAGCCATTACAGGGGGAGTGTGACACCAGTAGGGAAAGCTTCATGAAAGAAAGTAGGTCACAGACCATATTGGAACTCCACAGTCAGGCATAGATGGGTTATGAGCTTGTCTACCCAACTTGCTTCCTCTTGCTTTTCTTTTCTCAGCAGTAAAAAGGAACTAGTAGTTGGGATCTTTTCTCTACAATTACATGCTGCTTTGGTAGCCAGTCCAAATATGGCCATGGTTCTGGGAGGCAGGCCACAGTGGCTCCCTCCGTACTCACAGACTCCTGGTTTCCACTCTTGGATGACCCATCCATCACTCTCCACCTGTCAGACCACTTAGATGTTGCCAATTAGATGTTACTATTTGGATGCTCTGCCACCATTGTATAATCCACATGTCTAAAATGAAGTCTCTCAAACCAGTTCCCCTCCTGGATTCTTCATTTTTGTTTTTGGGAACACCATTTTCCCAGATGCTTGGGTCTAAACCTTGGCAGCCTCTCTTGATGCCCTTACCCCTTCCTCTACTTCCAGTAGCCAAGCACCAACTTGCCTTTTGTCTTCATTTTGATTCTTGGCCATTAGTCCTTCTTTCTGACATGAGAAAACCCCTCTGCTCGGGTTCCGTCCTCCTCACTCTGGGTGATGGCACTGGTCTCCTACTCTGATCTCCCGTCCTCAGGGTGTAGCATGGGGATAGACAGAGACATACGTGTCGACGAGCAGTCTCTGGGACCCTGCAAACAGAATAAATAGTCTGTGAATTCTGGTGCAGAGGTGGCAACGGGTGAGTCCAGGGCTGCACACACATTACACTGCTCTGGCTGCCATTTCCCAGCCTCCCGTCTGTCTCCCTCTTTCAAATCACCCGAAATCACTGTTTTTATCAACTTGCATTTTTTTTCCACGTTATTCAGTGGGTAAAGCCCGGCCTCCTCAACTAGACATTTGAAATACTCCACAATTTGCCTGCATCCTGTCTGCTCATCCTTACCTGATACCACTCACCACTGTAGCTGACTGATTGGAGTTCTGCCCTTTTTTATTTTTCACCCAAACCCTCTTTCCTTCTAGATCAGTGTTAGAGCTGCATCCTCAATGGACCTTCCTGGCCACTGGGGCCCACTGTGCTCGCGAAGCGTCAGTCTTTCCTCCCTGTAGCAATTATTGCCTATACCACAAATTTGGTACTTAATAACATACTGCTGCCGTCTTTGTTGAGCATTTTGTTGGTATGTTCCCCGTCTCCCCAGGTGGGTGTAAGACCACTGAGTTCTGAGCTGGGGCGGGGGTGGGGTGGGGTGGATTCTTCTTTATATCCAGCACTGTGGTCAGCAAGAGAGGGTAAATGATTTGTCAGACTCACTCAGCCAGCAGGAGGTGGAGTGGGGGTCATGTTGTGTCTGTTCCCCTCACTATTTCATATGCCTTCATGAGGTTCTGCTGTCTTCCTCCCGCCACCCATTGGCTGTGTCCCACTGCCTCCCTTTATCTTCTGTTTCTGACAAGCCTCATGCTGACAAATTTAGACAAGACAAAATCTGCCCTTCTCTGTCCCAAGAGTGTGTTTTGGGACTTCTAAAACTCTGATGTTTACTGTGACTCTTTCCTGGGGACTGTCTCCTCCTGGTAGGCTTGTGGCTCTTATTGCTCACTCATCTTTTCCCCTGACCGAGGAGGATGGGAGCCATGTGGATATCTGGGGGCCAGGAAGAGGGAAAAGCAAAGGCCCTGCAGGGAGAACTGGCCTGGTGTGTCTGAGGATCAGCAAGGTCGGTGTGGCAGCAGTGGAGAGAGGGAGGGCACGTGGTGGGAGGTGAAGGCTCCCCGTCTCCAGCCTCCTCACTGTCTCAGAAGCGCTGTGGCCATTCTCACTTCTGTTACCACTGGCTGGAATGGCCACTTCCTTTCACCCAGCAGGTCCCACCCGACCTCCACAGCTCAGCTCAGGTGCCCCACCTTCTAGAGGGCTTCCATCCCTGGCGTCTCTCATTGATGTGCTTCTCCTTTGATTCCTGCAACTCTATCCTCTCCACCACATAGCAGAGCCCTTGATTACATGCCAACTGGTTTCCCTCCCCTGGGCTCTGCCTTTGTAGGTATCACCTCTCTAATGAGCGCCTCAAAAAAGGTTTATCCCCCTCCTCCGAGACTCAGCACAGTGCAGGCCTTAGAGTCTACTCACTGGTACTGCTGGTGTCAGAGGGGGAAAGAAGCGGGCTCTGCAGTGCTCTGTGGACAGACCCTTCTTCACAGATGCCTGTCATCCCTTCACAATAGACAGTGTGATGGTTTGAAGCTGTGTGTACTCTAGAAGAGGTCATGTTCTTAAAGCTAATCCATTCCTGTGGGTGTAGACCCTATTGTGGGTGGGACCTCTTGATTAGATTATTTCAGTGGAGGCATGCCCCAGGTGGGTCTTAATCCTCTTACTGGCATCCTTTATAAGAGATGAAATCCAGAGAAGCACGCAGAGAAGCTGAAAGAGAAAAGCCAGAGAAGCTGAGAGAGAAGCAGCTAGAAGCTGAAAGCAATGAAACCCTGGAGAGAAGGGCCAACAGTTGCCTGTGTGCCTTGCCATATGACAGAGGAGCTCCGGATCGTGAGCAGCCTTTCTTCAGGGAGAAAGCATTCTGTCGATGCCTTGATTTGTATGTTTTCACGGCCTCAGAATTGTAAACTTGTAAATTAATGAATCCCCATTTTAAAAGCCAAAGCCCTTTTGGCATATTGCATTTTGTCAGCTTTAGCAAACTAAAACAGACAGGAAATCTTTTATTCCTGCATTCTTGGAACACTTCGAGCTGGGAGCTTCTGGTGCTGTCACGAACAGGAAGTAGGAGTCCACCTTGCCCAGGACCCCAGTGCCATGTTGGCTCTGAGGAGTGGGGGTTGGGGTTGGGATGTGCCTTATTATTAGCCTTTACCTCCCAGTCACTGAGGAATAAGATGTTTTGGGAGCAAAGGAGGAAGGAATTTATCCAAGATCCTGGAGGCACCCTGCCCTCCAAGGAAGGAATCCTGGGGCTGGAGACAGAACTGTGGCTGCCCTTGAGCAAGTCCTTTACCGTCTCCTATTGCAGTTTCTTCTTTTCTTCTTTTTGGCTCTCATTCCCCCCATCTATTGTAGAAGAAAATAAAACAAAAACCAGCCCCTCCCTAGGTTGGTCTCTGCATCAATTTTTAGGCCTACAGTTTACAAATTTGAGAAATGTACAGCTGGTTTCATTTTAAAGTGGGAAAAAGCTTCCCAATATTGTCTTAAATTATTAATATAATATTGTTATTTGAATATATATAAACACAAAACCAGGCATAAACACCCTATGCTTGTAACTCTTACACAAACCTACACCCCAAACAAGTTTACACAGTAAATGCAAACTACAAAGCCAATAATATTCAAATTAACAATATTCATTTAATGTGATGGATGCTGCTGTTCTGCTAAGACAACATCACCCCTTGCAATGTGGACGTGGTATTGACCATGTGGTGCATTTTGGCTGCTTCCACCACCACGTGCCATGTGGTGACTCAACTCTCCCACTATTTTTCTTTATTGGAACGACTGTGAAACCTTTGTTCCTGCAGCCTGCTGGGAGGTCAGTTGGCTGGCACTTGGCACGAAAGCATCATCTCTGCGTTAAGCTGACGCTTTTTTCTCTTAAGCCCACAACAGTTAAAGGAGCTCTATTTAATTCGAGGGCAACACCAGACCCCCACACACAGCTAGGCATTGAGACAGAGTGTCAGTGCTTGGTCAGTGAAACAATATGAGCTGAAAACACAGTTCTAATTTTTGGAGTGCACCTAAGGAACCCCTGCTTGAGAAGGACAATTCAGTACCCCGGAAAAGCACCTGCATGGTCTGAAAAGGTTAATGCTATGGTTAGAACTGCTGATAATAGTTCTACGATCATCATAATA
>PVKY010005461.1:0-17374 GCA_004027775.1 Bradypus variegatus
TCTAGCAACTCATCCATATTGTGTGCTTCAATATTGTTCCTTTTTATTGCTGAGTAGAATTTATGGTTATATCAAAATTTATTTATCAATTCATTTGTTGATGGAAATCTGGATTGTTTCCAGTATGGGATACTAGGAATAAAGCAGCTATGAACATTCATGTACAAGTCTTTCTGGGTGCATGTTTTCATTTCTCCTGGGTAAACATCTACACGTAGGTATAATTTTATAATAAACTACCGACTGTTTTCTGAAAAGATTATACCATTTTCTCATCAGCAGTGTTCCAGTTGTTCCACATCTTCCCCAAAACATTTCAGTCTTTTTAATTTTTTAACTATTCTAGTGGGTGTGTAGTTGTATCACATTGTGGTTTTAATTTATATTTCTCCAGTGACTAGTGATGTTGAGCATTTTTTCATTTGCTTATTGGCCATTTGTACACCTTCTTTAGTAAAGTATTCAAATCCTTTTCCCATTTTTAAATTTTGTTGTCTTCATACTGTTAAGTAGAAAAAGTCCTTTATCTAGTCTATAATAGTCTATTACCAGATATATGTTTTGCAAATTTTTCTCTCAGTCTATGGTTTGCCTTTTCATTTTCTTAATAGTATCTTTTGGAGAGCATTTTAAAAAATATTTTGATGAAGTCCATTTTATCATTTTTTTCTTTTATAGTTTGTTCTTTCTATGGCCCAAAAAACCTTTGCCCATCCCAAAGTCACAAAAATTTTGTCTTCTTCTAGAAATTTTATTTTAGCTTTTCATTTTATTCTTTCATTTAGAGTTAATTTTTGTGTATGGTGTGAAGGATCAAAGTTCACTTTTTTCCATACAGATAACGAATTGTTCCAGCACCATTTGTTGAAAACGCTATCTTTCCCAATTGAATTACCTTGACAGCTTTGTCAAAAATCAACTGACCATATATGTGTGAGTCTATTTCTGGACTCCTTCTTCTGTTCTATTGATCTATGTTTATCCTGATGCAAAAGACACTGTCTTGATTACTGTAGCTTTATAATAAGTCTTGAAATCAGGTAGTGTGAGTCCTCCAACTTTGTTCTTTTTCAAATTCATGTTAGCTATTCTAGGTCCTTTGCATTTCCACAGAAATTTTAGCATCAGTTTGTTAATTTCTATACAAATCTTACTGGGATTTTGGTTGGAATCCAAGCTATAGATTAACTTAGGGAGAACTGACATCCTAACAATATTGAGTATTCCAATGCCTGAATATGGAATATTTCTCCATTTATTTAGGCCTTCTTTTATTCCACTCAACAGTGTTTGGTAGTGCATGGGTCTTAGACATGTTTTGTTAAATTTATCTGTAAGTATTTCATATTTTTGATGCTATTATAAAGATTATTGCTTTCTAGTAATTTTTTGCTGGTATACAGAAATAAAATTGATATTGCATATTGACCTTGTTTCCTACAAACTTGCTAATTCCCCTTTTCTGGTAGCTTTTTGGTAGATTCCACATGGCATTTTACATAATGATCACATCATCTGCAAATAAAGATACTTTTACTGCTTCCTTTCCAAAATGTATGCCATTTATTTCTTTTTCTAGCCTTACTGCATTGGCTCAGACCTCTAGTACCATGTTAAATAGAAGCAACAAGAGTAAACATTTTTGCCTTGTTTCCAACCTTAGGAGGAAAGCATTTAGACTTTCACCATTAAGTATCATTTCAATGAATAAAGGTTAAAGGGACAGTGAGAGACAAAAATGAAAGCTGTATTTTTTTCAACCCTTGAGTAATGCTTTTTCAACATGCCATTTCCTGATTTAATGGCCATGCTTTCAAGACCCAACCCAAATTTACCTGCCCATATTCATCTCCCAGGATAATTTCAACAACCCTATTTTGGGATCAATATGCGAGTTTACTGCTTGCACAGTACTTACACAGTAGTGAGAGAGCAAATAATTATTCATCTTCTGAAAAAAACCCTAGTGGATTTACAGTAAATTAAACATTCGGTAAGTTCAATAGAAATTAAACAACAAACCTCAAACAGATCTAATATAAACATTTTTCTTCTAATATTCATGTATTTGTTTTTTTATGATATCCTATTTATTAATGAGGAAAAACCAAAGTTTCTGCTGTAGGCAAAAAGTGGTGTTCTCTAAGATAGCCATTCTCACCATTTTTAACCATGATATCCACATGCTCATATAGTTTTATAGGCAGAGATTAGGTTCTGTGTTATTCTTTAGCTTTAACACTGCCTTTTTTGGGTCCAACCCAAGAAAACATACAGGAATGCAAGTGAAAGCATCAATATCATAGGGAAATTTCTGAACCTTATCTAACTTTTAAAATAAAAGATTCCTAAACTTCAATAATTTTACAAGTTATTAAGAAATTATTAGTAAAAGACATTATCACTGATGGTAACACACAAATGTTTCATGACAAAGAATCTCCAATAAAAGCTTAAAGAAAAGCTGGCTTCAAAATAACCAGATTCAAGGAAAAATTTTGAAGCCATTTTCTGGGCACAGGGACATATATTAATGTATTTCTTTCAAACCATAAACATGAAAATTAGCAAGGAACCAAGAGAGGTTAGATTTCAAACTATACTTACTTCTTTCTTAAGTTCATTGAGGCTGTGACTGATTTTCAATATAGTGAGTTCCAGTTCTTCAGCAATGCTTTTTTTTTTCTTGCTTTGCTAAAAATTTTGAAAAGTATACATTTAAAGTCACTTCATCTTTCTCATCTGGTAATTCCAATTTTACTTGAGCTATAAATAATGACAAACTTTTAATATCACTATGCAAACTGTAAGTAGATTTTACAAATTTACCTGTTTATGTTTAGAGTAGAAAATACTATTTTAGTTATTTAATTTTATTTTTTCACTCTTTAACTATGAACAGATAAAATTTTTTATGTCTACTTTTTCTTAAATAAATTCACTGTGTCTTAAACTAATCTATTTTAATGTTCTGCCTGGAATGTGAGCACTCTTCACTCTTAACCTAGTTAAAAATTAAAATCCTATTCATTTTCAAGTCCTCACATAAATGTCTTTTTCTAAGTAAGGTCTTCTGAGATCACCCCAGACTAGACCCTTTTCTTAATCACCCTAAGCTTTTAAGTAACCACTCTAGCCTGTAAATATGTATTTATTTGATTGCTTTTTTTGTTTAAAGTCTGTCTTCCCACTAGACCTATAAGCTCCATGAATGCTGGGATCATGTCTGTTAGCTCAACACTAAATCCACAGCACCCAGCAGTAGTCAGTGGTCAACTCTTTGAATGAATAAATCAAAGTTAAATGTCCAACAATTTCATAAAGACCTCTTGGTCCCTCTTCCTAAATATCAATCATCCTCTTTCAAACCCCTCAAGCATATGATATATACCTTCTTTTAGAGCACTTAGGAAGTTTTGTGAACTTGTCTTAGCCCTTCCCACATTTTTCTAGATTGTAAAATTCTTACAGGCAAAGATTTTATCTTATTTATCTTTATATTCTAATGTCTGGCATATAAATGACAACTCAGTAACTATTGAAAAAAAAAAGAATGAATGAGTAACACATCTGGCATGCAGAATCAGAGACTTGAGTGCTTGTAAAATACGTGAAAAGTGAAAATTTCAAATTTAAGTATTAATGGAATTGGATTCCCAATGCAGAGAACATTTCATCACAAGAAATTCTTTACATTGAATATTGGGCTGAAAAAATTCAACACTGAAGCAAATACAACTCAGATTAGATACGACAAAGATAATTCACACTAAACACAAAATGTTGCTCATATACCTCATCCCTCCATGCTAAGGCAAGTTTCCCTGTTAATATGAGCATCTGCACTATTCTGATGCCAAGAAAACAGCAGAGAAATGTATGATTCATAGCTACTTTTCATCCATAAATCAACCTTTTTATAAGGAAGTACACTGCTGCTTCTTTCTTCAAAGAAAGCTGTATTCACCCTTCTTCTCTATCCCTACTGCCAAACTTTAGGCTCATGACTTCCAGATTTGCTCTATCTATGCTTCACGTTGTGAACCATGTCAAATACTTTTTTTGTAATAGCCTGGTTCTAAGAAATAAATAGGATGCTAGAGACATATCTCAGGCCTCTGTTCCTCTCAAC
Organism: Bradypus variegatus; assembly: GCA_004027775.1. Classification (NCBI taxonomy): domain Eukaryota; kingdom Metazoa; phylum Chordata; class Mammalia; order Pilosa; family Bradypodidae; genus Bradypus; species Bradypus variegatus. The sequence continues at coordinate 4,133 of PVKY010005461.1, forward strand.
AATTTTGGAATCTACCCTTTATGAGAGATTAGGTGCACACCTCCAATGTTGTCTACTTCCGTCGGTCTTGACCACTCTTGGCCAAGTACCCTCCCATGTTTCAAGCATGCCAGTACCTTATTTAGGCTATTTACTAATCTTAGACCAGGATTCCATGCAAGAGTGGAAAATCTTTTCCCTGCTAGCTGGCTCTACACTTGTCTTCATTTCATTTAGGCTTCTTTACTAAAGCGTCATGTCTGTACATCAGCTGTCCTCAGAGTTAGGAACTGTGCACCTCTGAATGGCTCTGGCAGCAGGACTCAGGTCCCAAGAACCCTAGGTAGGGGTTTACTCCTCTGCCCTTCACTGGGAAGAAACATTTTGGGGAGGAGTCTTCCAGAGGTGAGTCTGGTGGGAGACTGGGGACAAAAGGGTGAACTAGTAGGGTGACAGTGGCACAGAATCCAGGCTGGGCAGGGTAAGATGCAAAGGGCCTGGACACATCAAATACTATGAGTGCCGGATGGGAAGGAGATTTTGGCCAACTAGGAGGGAAAGAAGGATGAGACTGCTTTGTCCACCCTGGACCAAATGCACACTCCTGACAGTCATATTAGTTCCCATAGCCCTCAAAACTCTAGGGAAAAGCCATTATATGAGATTTACTTCGATAACAAAAGTTCTTACAGCTTGAATCCACACAGAAACCAACTGCTGCAGTTCCCTTCTCGCCTGCACTGACAGTGCCAAGATGTGTTCTCTGTGCTCGTGGCTGGTGTAGGCGGAATCAGTGAAGTCTTCCGTACACTCCAAGATGACTTCCAACATCATGGAAAGATTCTCTTTGGACTGAAAATAAAGATTCTCCCGAAGAGCGTCAATACTCATCTGAGAACAAAAAAGATGTACAGCCACATGAGTCGATATGGCCACCAAACCAAAATGGGCTGTCACTTCTAGGAGCACCCAGGGAGGCCTTAGCAGTTTCATTTCCTGTCTGAGGACTGTGGGGAAAGGCAGCCTCCAGCAATGACTACCTTCTCCACTAAGCCAGGAAGACACACTGCTCAAGAGCCAGCATGGCCATGCAAAGCTGTATTCACTCTCATGGTTAACAGGCTCACATTCCTATGAGATTAGGCAGTACTAAAGCAGAAAGAGCACCATTATGTACCAACTGATCTGCGAAAAAATGAGCCAGCTCTAGGGAAAGGATTTGCATCTATGAAAATGCCTAGGCAAAGTTCTGGAAGGTATGTCACATCCAATTATGAATGTCACGTTCAATCATGAATAAGTGCTGAGCCAGGAGGAGGGGTATGGAAGGTGTGGTGTGTGAGAGGGGCTGGGAAAGCCATTAGCTTTCCCTTCACTGATTCATCAGCACTCTCTTAGTCACATAATTGTCTTCCTTCATTTTCTCTTATGCCCCCAACAGCACCTCCCTGAGCAAAACATCTTTTGCTTAGTGGCCAGTGTAATCTTTCTGAAATGTAAATCTTCTGACTTTGCCACTTCCCTCTTATTGGCTTCTTGCCATACATGGAATCAAGCTCAAACTTCCAGGCCTTGCCCTTACTTACCTCTCCAAATTCTATCTCACACATCCCATGACACCAGACAACCTTTCGCTTCAGCCATTCTGCACAGAGAGTTCTTGGATGAGTGATGGACACATGTTCACCTGTGCACTCTTCCTTTCTCTTAGCTTTTGAAGCTATGCTTTGCCACTTCAACCTTATTTAACCTCCAGCCCATAAAATATGTTACAGACAACTTGACCAAAAGGCAGTAAGTAACAATGGTCATGACTGTGGTCATAATGAACCTGATTGTAAGGACAGCTCTTTTAAAGGCCTTTCACAACTATTATCTGAAGTTAATTGTTATACATGGCTCATGAAAATACCAAGGTTCAGGAAGACCAAGAAACCCGAGGGGAGTGCTTGCCTCCCCTTTTTCCCTTGGCCATCAATCCAATAATGCTCTACCCTAGATAGACAGGATTTTTTTTAAGCTAGGAAATATGAATAAAACTGAGGTATGGGACCTCCCTGCTGTCGCTCTCCAGTCTCCCTGGCGCTCTTCCTGCGGCGGCCTCGCATCCCCGCCCACAGACCCCTGCCCGCGGCTCCCGGCTACCCGAGACCCAGGGGCGCCCCCGACTCCCAACTGCTGGTGCGAAGGGTGTGCCACCACCGGGGGCTTGGAAGGGGACGCCCAGGTCCCAGGACTACCGCCCTAGCTGCTGCTTCAGCCTGGGAGGCGACCAGCGGTCGATGCGATGAGTGCCAACGAGGACCAAGAGATGGAACTAGAAGCATTACGTTCGATTTATGAAGGAGATGAAAGTTTCCGGGAATTAAGTCCAGTTTCATTTCAGTATAGGATAGGTGAAAATGATGATCCCAAAGCCTTCTTAATAGAGATTTCCTGGACAGAAACATATCCCCAAACACCTCCAATTATATCCATGAACGCTTTTTTAACAACACCATATCATCAACTGTAAAGCAGAGTATATTGGCCAAATTACAGGAAGCAGTTGAAGTAATCTTAGAACTGCTATGACATATACATTGTTTGAATATGCCAAAGACAATAAAGAACAATTCATGGAGAACCACCATCCTATTAATTCTACGACATCCATAAGTAATATCATCTCTGTTGAAACTCCCAATACAGCCACATCAAGTAAGAAAAAAGACAAAAAAGAACAACTTTCAAAATCCCAGAAACGTAAGCTGGCAGATAAAACAGATCACAAAGGGGAACTTCCTCAAGGATGGAACTGGGTTGATGTGGTTAAGTTAAGCAAAACTGGTTCTAAAGATGATGAATAGTACTTGGAATCTGAGACAAGGAAAGAGCATCCTTAACAAAAGTAAACTGGATTCAAAATCTTTCATCACTCTTTTCTGGTATTGAAGTGGCTTTTTATAAAACTCAATTTTTTGTATGTTTCTTCTGTAAAAAATGTTGTAAGCTAAAAGTTCATGAAATGATCTGGTTGTATTAAATTATTTTCACAAACTTGCCTTAATAAAAGGTGAAAATGTTACTATTTAGTATACTTTATGAAGCCTATCAAGCTTTGTAAGTGGTCAAATATGGGGAATAATACATAATCAGTGTTAATTTAAATGATCTGATTCCAGTGGATGTGACATATTTTTAAAGGAGAATGAATCCCTTTGAAACTCTCATCCCAGTGGAACAAAATACTGAGCAAACAATTATCCAGCAGCCTGATCCATGTTAATTAGCTTATCATCTTAAATCAAGTCTTCGTCCCTTCTTTTTCTTAATTACTTAAGCATAAATTGCTCCAGAGAAATTTACATCCCAGTATTTGTAGTTCCTTTTTATTTTTCAGGGATGAACTGCTTCCCTTTAGTAAATGGATATCTATTCATACTTTTCTCTTGGTTTGCATCAAGATGTTTGATCATGAGAGATTGCAATGCTTTGTGAAATAGGATAATATAAAAACAAAAATCTGAATACATTAGAAAGTATTTTGAATAGCAATGATGGCTCTTATTTACAACATTTCTCTTGGCTACAAATACCATAATGGAGTAAAAGATGCCTTAATATTTAATTTTTTATTGTTGGAGACAATGATTTTAATAAATTCCTATTTATCTGCTATTGTGTGTTTTTGGTTATTTGATAACTGAAGTCTTCTGAATGACTGAACAGAGAAACAAGTCTTGTTGCTTTTCAGAGCATCTCTTCAACTATACAGATGTGTTTCTCAACCTGAGCAGCTTTGCAATAATAGACATAGAAGTCTTTCAAATGATGAATTGTAGTACATGCTTGATTTTAAAAGAAATCATTAATAGAGGAAAATGTTGGTGTAGTTTTACCTTATCAGGAAAAATTACTGATGTTTGTGATTTATAGTGATTTTGTATGTGTCCCATAAGAACACTTAGAACTACTGCTGTGGTATCCCGAAGGGTAGAAATGTTAGTTCCTCAAGTTATACCTGTGCAGCTTGGGTCTGAGTTCTTAAAGAATAATGAACTTTTAAAGAAGTTACCTTAGAATAAGAGCAGTTTCTGGAGTTGTATGCTTGGTTTTTACTGGGTTAACATTAGCTTCAGTTAAAACTTTTGAATTATAAACTGTGTAATTAAAAGTGAAAGAGCTTAGTCTCATTTTCAAAAACTGAATCATGATTTATTTCTTGAATTAATATGATAGAAACATTAAAATTCAGGACCACTGGAATAGGCCAACTTTTGTTTTCCGGTTGTGGTGTGTAAGTTTTGTTGTGTTTAATTGTTTCCTTGTGTTTTAAAGAAACTGAAAGAGCTAGCTCTACTAGTGGAAGAAAAAATACATTGTTTTGCTCTGATGATTCTAAAACTGTTCAGGCTTATTGTGGTTCATAGATGATTACTAAGAATGCTAGTTAAATGCCAATGAACTACGTTTACTGTTTTTATACACTATGTATGAATTTCTGGGAGTGATGGTGGTGGTGGTGCCTCCCATTACCTTATGTCAAATAGTTAAGCATTCTCATTGATGTTGCCATCATCTGTTTAACACTCCCACTATATTTTCTCAATGTCTGTTTACTTAAAATGGTTTGGAATGACAATACTAACAAGCAATAAAATCTGAATTGCAATGAAAAAAAAAAAGTGAGGTATGGGTTTGACAATGAGGGTCTGAGAATTTAAACAGAATTAAAACATAAAAATCGGTTATGTTGACCATACACCATTTATGTTAAGGTTTTTGAGTTTCCGTTTAGATAGACTATATACACATTTTTAGGTGGGATCGGATTGGCATCATTTAAGAAAACCCAGATGTGTAAACTGAAAGGTCAAAGACCCTGGAATCAGAAAGCCCTGGTTCAAGAGACGGGTTCCACTGTTTACTAGCATTCCTCCTCAAAAAAAAAAAGGAATAGTATCTACCTAAAAAGGTAGTTAAGGATTAAACGAGATTGTATTTATTAAATGCTTGGCCCTTTCAAATAAATGTTCTTTCCATTACTTTCTTTTTCTTCTCCTGTTCCCTCTTAGACCTTCACAAAATGAAAAGCCAAAGAGTGGGAAAAGTATCAACCAGGTCTCAGTCCTGTCTATTAGAGGTGGATAACCCTTTAGCACACTGGGCCTTCATTCTCCCATCTGTCAAACGAGGGGGCTTGTACTCCCTTCGGCTCAGAGACTGCTCTTTTCTAAAGGTTTCCCAGGGGCCTCTTCACCATTTCTCTGACTTCTGACAAGAAGTTCTGCTCTCAAAGTGGAGTCAAACTGCCTGGTCTCAAATTCCAACTCTGGCATTCACCAGCTGGCAAGTAGCTTCCTTTCTGTTTCTCGGTACCCTCAGTGCTAAAGCGGGGACATTACCAAGAGCACTCACCTGATAGGATCTGGTGGGGACTGCATGCAATCTTACATTTAAAGAATTCAGAACAGGGCCTCGCACATAGTAAGTGCTTGAGAAACGTTAGTATTAATTAAATTAAAAATTTCATTCTCAATTGTCATTAATATCACCACTGTTCCTATAATCTCAAGGCTCCAGCCCTATAACATAAGGAAGAGCAGAAATTCCAGTATAAGTGATTCCGTGCCTGTCATCATCTATGGATGATATGGCACTGCTCAAAAAAATGGGAAGAGAACACTCTCCTAAATGGATTACAAAAGACTAGAAGTTAAACCACACAGCTAATAGTCAGGGTGGCTATTATAACCCAAGCCAAATATTCCTGAACGTTAGGTTTGTACATGGTGGCACTGTTTTAAGGAGACATACCTGCTTTTGTGACACATCTATTCTAGAATATGCAAAAACATGGATGCTACATATAAAGACGCTCCTTTAAAATGGAAGAAATCAGAATATACTTTCTCCATTCTTACCTTGAATTCTTTAATTCCAGTGAAAATACTGATAGATGAAATTTCAGTCTCTCCATTTGGTTTTTTACAGTCAGTCACGATTTCAATTACCTTATCCAATGCCACCTTCATTCGGTCAAATACTCCTTCTTTGTTTTTATGGGCCGATTCACAATTGGGATGCCTGAGACAGGTCTTCAAAAACATTTTAATTTTAATATTTTATCCATATCATAACACACAAAATCTGACACAGAACATGTCATGCTAATAAAAATGGTTCTTTACCCAAATCTCCTGGGTCCCTGGCTCACTCAGCTGCTTCTCCTCACTAAAAGTGGAAGCAGGATGAGTAAAAAGTGATAGCAAGGTTAAGTTAAAAATGCAGAGTGCAAAACTATATCCTTATACTTCAATAAATTTACTGAAAATTTAAAAAAAAATCCTATTACCTTCATCATGAGTAAAACTATTTAAAAATGTTACCTTACATCTAAAAGAACTAAATAAAGAATGAGAAAAAACGAACAGAGATGATTTATGACTGTGGGTACATCTTTGACTTTTAAAAAAATGATGTAAATGAAAAACTCCTCAAGCCCAAGTGGGCTCCAGTGAATTCTCTGTTGCGGTTTCACCATCCTAGTTTAGAGTAAGTACTCTAACCAGGAAAAGGCCCACGAAATTCTAAACAATCTGCTAATAAGAGGTGACTAGTCCATTCTTGAAATGTACCAATTTTCTGGCCCATTACTGTTTGTCATGAAAAGCCCTTGGCTGATAATTTTGTTAAAATAAGAACGAGGAATTAGAGGTATGAATTCACAGTATAAACAACCGAGGGCTGACGTAATACTCCATTGTTACTTAACAGATCCTAACCGGCCTCGCGTTCTCTAGCACATGTGGGCTGCCTCCCAGAAGGGAGGCAGAGGCTGGGTCTGCTGGGCACCTGTCATGCCATCTTCTGCTCAGCTGCTCCATCAAAGGCAACTCATAGATTATGCGCTCTCTGGAGTCAGGGAAGGAAGTTAGCATTCTTTCTAAAGAATAACTGAGATTTAACTACTAGAACCCATCTGTCAAGTTATCACACTTTGATCTTTCAAAAAATATAAAAGGTATAAATTAGACGCATTTCATCAGGTCTTCTAATTCTTAATTTACAGCATGACAGAAACAACGTTTCCTTACCTTTGAAGCTGTGAGAAGCATCATTGTACACTTTTCGAGAACTGCCCTGGCTGCTGCCATTTTTGCCTTTTTTTTTTCATCTCGCAAATCCTAAAAATGAAATAAAATCAGTGAGCAGTTTAGGATCATGTAAACAATTCAATTTATTGAAAAATCATTTACACAGCAACAACAGAGCTTAATTAACAAGGGGACTATAGTTTGTTGGTAGCACTACAAATTGGTGCATTCCTCTTGGAAACCAAATAGGAAATACAGATGAAGAGTTTCAAATATGTTCACTCATGGTCCATTAATTCTGCCTCTGGAAACCTATCCCACGTAAATTAAGAAAAAAAATTAGAAATCAATTTATATACCCCAAACTGCAATCATTCATAGCAGGTTAGAATCCTGAAAAATCAGAATGATTACTTAAGTAAAATGTGGCAAACCCACCTAACAGAATATCCTGTAGACATTTAAAATGTGTTTATAAAGAATGACATAATGAGAAAATACTTATCTAACATTGGTTAAGTGAAAAAAAAAAATAAAGTTTTATAAAATGTCACTTCCTCTATCTAAATCCATCAACACAATACAAGTGGAAAAAGGCAGGACATGTGGTCTCAGGGGGCGGGGGCTCCCGGTGCCTCCTGCCCCACATAGACACCCCAAACTCCTCACCGCCATGAGCCACCCTAGGCCCTCCTTGGGGAAGGGTGACCCATTTATTGAGCACCTATTGGCTATCATTTCCTTCAAAACAGAAGCTTAGAAGTCAATTATTTCAGAGATCATGTCTGATTAACACCATCGAACTGCTTATTCATCTCAATATGAGGTCTTGTATCCTAAACTTAACCAATATACTCTTCTGAAATGTTCCTAAGATGTTTCTTAGGTGCATAATTTTCCACAACTAGATTACGAACACTGAAGCAAGAGTTCGTAAACTAAATTTTAGTTTAGTTTAGTTTCTCTTCATAGAACCCTCACTAGAATACATACGCGTTGTCCCAGAAGGTTCTCAAATATTGCTGACCAAATCTGGAACAGAATACTCTAATAATAACCTGGTTACTAGCATCTAAATGAGAGATCAGCAAACATTTTCAACAAAAGGCCAGAGAATAAATATTTTAGTCTTTCTGGCCATATGGTCTTTGTCGCAACTCCTCGGTCCTGCCATTACAGCATGAAAGCTGCCTAGACAATGTGCAAATGAGTCTAGGTTCCAATAAAACTTTATTTATGGAGACTGAAATTTGGATTACATTAAATTGTCACCTGTCAGGAAATATTCATCTTTTTTTTATTTTTTTCCCCAACAATTTAAAAACATGAAAATCATTCTTAGCTCACAAGTTGTAGAAAAAAAGGTGGCGGACCAGATTTGGCCCACAGGATGCAGTTTGCTGATACTAATTTAAATAATCAAAATAAGTAGATTTTGGAAAAGTCTGGTTTCTCTATACATCCTTTTTCTATCGTAGCACCTTCTCTTTCAGAGCTCTTCTACTTTCCATCCCAACTGCTACTACCACAGTTCGGGCCCTCATAATCTCTCACATCCATCCTCCACATTGCTTCCAGATCAACCTTCTACAACACAAATCTGATTATGTCATTGTCTTGTTAGAAACCCTTTCCTATTATCTCTAACACTACAATAAAGTCCAAATTTCTTAACATAACACACAAGTCCTTTCATGATCTAGCCCCTGCCAACCTACCTCTCGAGCTACTCTCCACGGGCACTCTACTTTAGCCAACTCAGACTACTTCAGGTTCCCAGTTTCCTACGTACCATACCTCACTCATAAGAATGAAAACAACACTCCCATGTGAAACTTGACTTTCTTCTTTGCCAAATCCTTGAAAGGTAAAGATTTCAAAAATGTGGGTCAATGTTGTAAGAATCATTTCAACATTTGTTTTACCTAAGTCACTGAAGAGAAGCTCTTGTTTAGGAAATTACATGCCCTGTTGATGGAACTTTTGAACTTCACTTTCTAAAGACTGGCCAGAAGCACTTTGTAGACATTCTATCTCTACTTGCACAAATGTAGAATCTTTGCACTCTGCCTTTGGCATTTTATTTAGGATGCTAGCTGAGTTATATTGTTCATTAATTTCATTTATAATTCATTCAAAATAACTGAGCCCCTTTTATGTGCTAGGCACTATGCTAACTAAGAACACAAACGTGAGTGTGATATACATGGATTTTTTTCAGTTTCAAAAACAAAGTTCAAGAAATGAAATAGTGTGTGTGTATATATATGTGTATCGTACACTTCAGAGGCAAACAGAGGGGAAAACGTGTGGCACTAAGAAGAAATAATAAGTTTTTGTTTAGTTTTGTTTTTACCCTGAAAAGGAAGATTCAGAATGTTCTGGAGAACAAGCAATCATCTTTCTGAGCAATTTATACCAAAAGCACCAGGGAGGAGGAACCACTAAGACCAAGACCACAACTGCTGAGGGCAAAAATGTCATGCCTGGAAGGGCGGTTGTACCCCGTGGGGACAGGGACTACATCTCCTCCACCCTCTGTGGGCAGAAACAATCTCAAGGGCATGTATGTCATTTTTAAACTCTAGATGTAATCTGTAGAGTGGATATTTATCACAGTGTTCTGTTCATTCAACCACTTTCCTAGTTGTGCCAGCAATATCTGTAAATGGGCAACACTGGCTATCAAGTATGAAATAGTGTCCCAGGACCCTAGATGGGGCTAATGTACACTCAGGCAGTAGAGTCTAGCAAGTAAAAGAATTGCCTGGCTGCATGCCCCAGCCCTGCCAAATATAATAGCTTTAAAATAATACTTACTAGTAATAATACTAATAAGCACTTCTTGCCAAATAACCTACTTTTGATGAGTTACATTTTATAAACATGATACCTCTTCAACTAACGAGCACAGAAAGTTTTAAAATACTATATCATAACCTTGTAAGAATGAAAAAAATAAAAGTTCTCCAAATCAAATTCCTAACTATAAACCAAACCAATGGTGAAAGTTTCCCAGTTATCTCCAGAGGCAGAAGAGAATACTGAAGGAAGCTTAACTGAAGTATGGTGGCTTCAGAATCTATGAATGACACCAAGCTTGCTCAAGTGATGAAAAAAGGGTAGATAATCAGTTATTATTATAGAAATACTCAACTAATAATTTTTATATGGGGGAAAGGGAGAAGAGGAGAAAGATGAAGGGAACCTCAAAGAGAAGGAACAAAAAGAAAAACTATTTTATAAAGAATGGTACCTACAGAAAAAAGAATGAAACAATAAGATGCCAATAAGACAGCCTGGGTATTAGACCACTGCCGCTTTCCAGGCCAATACCCACCTCCCAACAGCAACTGCAATAAGGAAAGTTCCTTACCAAATCTAAGGGGATAGGCCTGTGGAATTATACCAAGAGCATCTCAAGAAATAATACCTCAACGAGGAAAAGTCAATCCTGCATACAGTCTGGTCTTCCAACTCCCTAAATTTAGGAACTTATAGTCTGAATTGGGGAATAGACCCAAGAAGAACTAATATCATGGTGGAGTTTGTAAAGCTCAGGCTTTAGAATCAGACATAACAATTCAATTTGCTAGCAAGGTGACCATGGGAAAGTTAATTACCTTCTCAGGTTAAGATTCCTCAAGTGTAAAATAGCAATAACAATCCTACCTTATGGGGAATTTGAGAATTCAGTGAAATCACGGATATTAAGTACCTGGCACACAAATGCACATCAATAAGGGATTTGGTTATTACTATTAATCTAATGTGGTAAGAATAATAACATAAAAATACCATAAGAATACATATGATGACTCAATTTATTTGTCTGAGCCCTGGTAGAAGAGTCAAACACAAAGCTTCATAAAGTAGGATGTTCCCAAGTTGGGCTTTGAAGAGCCAGTATAACCTTTTCCAACATCGGGCAGGAACTTATTTAAGTATTACATATGTAAAAAAAAAAAAAACAAAAAAAAAAAACCCCACATACAGATCTTCTTTTATCCTGGCTTACTTATGAAAGTCTTTCAAGGCAAAGGTTTTAGATTTCATATGCAAAGAAAGCAATCCAAATGATCCCAAAGATCAAACATTCACCAAATTGAAAAGTCTACATTTATCTGAAGATTTTAAAATGTGGTAAATACATACATTTTGTCTATCTCCAGTTAGGTGTGCAAACTCCACCATTTCATTTCCAAATTGACTGAATATTTGGACAAACTCCTGAAAGCTATTGACTTTCTCTAGTCTTTCCATAGTTGCAAGAACCTGCAAAAGAGAGAATATTATTTTATTACAAAGTTGATAGATGTAAAAGAGACTAAGATCCTCACGGTTGAATAGAGAAAGAAGAAAGGGAAATTGTAAATTCTGGGGAAAAGCCAAGAAGAAGGAGACAGAATAGAAGACAGAGAAGGAGGGGCTCAGACAAGCAGAAGCAGATTCAAAGGACAGAATCTTCTAGGAATGATTTAGTTTTTTAGGATGGGGAGACTTGGGCTTATTTGGAAGTAAGAAGGAAAGAGAATAAAATAAATAACTAAACATACAAAAGCAGGGATAATTTATGTAGTTTAGTCTGGAGAAGGTATGAAAGGGCAGGACTAAGGTAACCAAATCTTCAGAGAACTAGGAAAGGGAGGTGATAAATGATGATAATGGAAGCTTTAAGGTTTAGTGCAACCGAATCGGAGGAGTTCAGTTCTTCTCAGCCAAGTGAAAGGAAGGCCATTTGCAGGGGAAGGGCTTAAAAGGAAGGTTTGGGGCTAAAGGAACAAGAAAAGTGTGGATCAGCCAAGAATTGCCTGTGCTGAATAAATGAACTGCCAAAAGCTCACATAGTCAGGGTGAATAGAGTATGAATCTGTAACATAGCCAACAGATATTATGTGTTCTTTTGACTCTTAAAGTAAAGGGATGTGAAATCTATTTTCAAATACTTTCTTCTAAAATAACAGTACTGGATTAGTTTTAGTCAAACCAAGATAGGTAAAGAAAACACAGATATCCTGTGTTTACTTATCTTTAATGAGGATATGATAGATGTTTGGCAAGTTAATCTGCCCTGGAGACTCAGGAAGTCAGGCAGAACACAGAGACGGCAGATCACCAGCTCTGAGCAGAGCTTCCATCTTCCAAAGAGAGGATAGTGTTTCCTTTCCTCTAGGACTGCCTGATTCACCTCTCCTATCTCTTTTCTTCTTCAAATTTACACTTTGTTTTCCTTTTGTTGTGGTAACATATATGTAACATAAAATTTGCCACCTTAACCATTTAACAAGTATAAAATTCAGTGGCATTAATTTACAATGTTGTGCTACCACCACCACCTTCCATTATCAAAACTTTTTCCTTCTCCTCTCCCCTGACAGAAACCCTACCCCAGCCCTTGGTAATCTCTAATCTACTTTCTGTCTCTATGAATTTGCTTATGCTGGATATTTCATATAAGTGTGATCACACTATTTGTCCTTTTGTGTCTGGCTTATTTCACTTGGCATGGGTTCTGGTTTGCTAATGCTGCCAGAATGCAAACTACCAGAGATGGATTGGCTGTTATAAAGGGGGTTTATTTGGTTACAAAGTTATAATCTTAAGGCCACAAAGTGTCCAAGGTAAGGCATCAACACAGGGTACCTTCACTGAAGGATGGCCGATGGTGTCCAAAAACGTTAGTTAGCTGGGAAGGCACGTAGCTGGCATCTGCTTACTCCAAGTTGCATTTCAAAATGGTGTTCTCTAAAATGTCAGTGAGAGCTTCCAACAGCTGTCTTTGAAATATGTCTCTCAGCTGCAGCTAGCTATGAGCTCCTTCTGTCTGAGCTTTTATAGGGCTCCAGTGAACTAATCAAAGCCCACGATGAGTGGACAGGGCCACACCTCCATGGAAATTATCTAATCAGAGTTATCACCACAATTGGGTGGGTCACATCTCCATGGAAACAACCTAATCAGAAGGTTTCAATCTAAGCAACACTAATATGTCTGCCCCTACAAGACTGCATTAAAGAATATGGCTTTTGGGGGACATAATACATCCAAACTGGCACAGCATGTTTTCAAGGTTCATCCATATTGCAGCATGTATCAGAACTCCATGCCTTTTTATGGCTGCGTAGTCGAACTTACACTGTCTGATTCATTCAATGCTCATCAGGTAGTTTTCCCCTCAAACCTT
>PVKY010005462.1:0-17389 GCA_004027775.1 Bradypus variegatus
ATGCCATTATCTTTGATACAGTCTTGTGTGGGCAGGAAACATATTGGTGTTGATTGGGTTGGAGACTTTTGATTGGATGTTTCCGTGGAAATGTGATCACTCAATTGATGGTGAGCTATTTCATTGGATAATTTCCTTGGAGGTGTGACCCCACCCACTCAGCATGGGCCTTGATTAGTTTACTGGAACCTATGTAAGCTCAGACAGAAGGAGCGAGCTTGCTACACCCAAGAGGGACATGTTGAGGAACGCACAGAAGCTGACAGAGTAGCTTCAGATGAGAGACATTTTGGAGACGGCCGTTGAAAGCAGACTCTTGCTCCAGAGAAGCTAAGAGAAGACAAACACCCCAAGAGCAACCGAGAGTGACATTTTTGAGGAACTGCAGCCTAGAGAGGAACGTCCTGGGAGAAAGCCATTTTGAAACCAGAACTTTGGAGCAGACGCTGGCCACGTGCCTTCCCAGCTAACGGAGGTTTTCCAGACACCACTGGCCATCCTCCAGTGAAGGTACCAGATTGCTGATGTGTTACCTTGGACACTTTATGGCCTTAAGACTGTAACTGTGTAACCAAATGAATCTCCTTTTATAAAAGCCAATCCATCTCTGGTGTTTTGCATTCTGGCAGCATTACTAAACTAAAAATATCCTTACCGATTTTCCTCCTTGTTCTATCAATTAATGAAAGAGGAGTGTAAAAATCTCTATCATTTCTATTTATTTTCTCCTCATCCTATCTGTCTGTACTCCACCTTTTTATTGGGAGGGACAACACTTTGGTGGCAAGAATGGCCCCTGAGGCTGTGGGGAGCAGCTGAATTCCTGAGGCATAAGTGGTATTTGTGCTGGTAGCCATGGTGGTTGCAATAAAATTGCGTGCTCTGAGGCAGCGCCTGCTGCCTAGCTCCCCAACAGCCAGTTCTGCAGCCTCACTTTGGGCACAGTCCTTGGAATTTTGGTCCAGAGCAGCCTGCAGTCTTTAAATGAACTCCTTTTCTGTTTCACCAGCAGAAGGCAGCTCGGTGATTGCCCTGAAGATGTCTGGCTTAAATACAGAAATCATCAGAACAAACCGGGGCCACTAATGTCTCCAGTGCACGTCACCAATTTACCATTGATTGTATTTCCTGCTTGGATTCAAACTTGTCCCTGCTACCCACCGTGCCCCGCTTTTGAATGAGTTCTGACACCATCACGTGCTTCACGGGTTTTCCTAACAGACCTCAGTCTACCCCCGGCCCAGCTCAATAAAACCTTTTCTCCAACCTGAGCTGGATCACAAGCCAGGGGCACAGAACTGTCCATATGGGACCTTTGGATGGCTGCCTGTCCCTCTGAAGAGCCATCCGTCCATCTCCGTGGCCTCAAAAAAGTTGCTCAGTAATATCCATTCTAGGGTACAGGGAAGGACAGGGAGGGGGGTGGGAGGCATTGATGAAACGCTCCTGTTACCATCTAATTTTTTAGCCAGGAACTTTAGTCTCAAGCTAATTGCAGAGTCTTGCATTGGGGAGCATAACAATTTTCACCAGCATCTGGGAGGAAGTGTGCGGTCCCCATTTTACCAGTGAGGTTTCCAGGGCACCAGCCGTTCATTGACTTGCCCAAGGCCTTTGCAGGTTTTTGGTTCAGTTGGAACAAAGCCCAGGCCCAGGCCTCTGAAATTATCGTCCAGTGTGGCACCCCTGATTGCTTTCCTGGGCCCACCTGTGGGAGCCCTGAGCGAGGCAGGGGCTGCTGGCAGGGGAGCACGCATGGATGCGGCTGGGCTGTGCCCACTTAGTGCAGGAAAGATGCTGTAGGAGGCAGCAGCGTGGGCTGCGGGCTAGGAAGGGGCAGGGGACAGGGGAGAGCGGTGCTTGGCCACCGGCTCCTGATGTTCTTCTAGCTCCAGCTGGATCAACACTTTCCATGGACCTGGGCAGGTGCCACATACCTGGGAAGTCAGTCTTCCTGGGTGATGCCTGTACCAGCCCTGAAATTCCAGGGGCTGCAGGATCCAGCTTCCGAGCTCGGAGGAGCCCCCTGCTCTCCTTGGAGGACAGGCTCTTGGGGGCAGGGAGACGTTTACAGGGGCCGTGCTTCCTCCTACCTTCCCTCATTTTGAAGCCCACAGGGCTCGGTCACAGGGACTCAGAGGTGGCTGCTGCTGCCGCGTGGGGAGGAGGGAGTGGGTGCCCACCCTCTCACGCCCCGGGCCGGCTCCAGGCTGCCTCCACGCCCCGCCTGGGGAAGAGCATGGGGGAGAGGCTCCCATCTCACCTCTGTGTCCTGCCTGCACACTGGTAGAATAACACCCGCTTCTCGAGGGGTGGTGGTCCTGCAAGGGGTGTGTGAGAAGTGCCCATGGCAGAGCCCGGCACAAAGTTGGGGCCCACTGCGGACCCCAGAGCTCTCGCCTTTGCTGCCTGGGCTGCCCCAGACCCCCCGGCACCCACACGTCCTTACTGAGGGTCTGTGACTGCACGCGACTGGCCCTGGGGAGATGACAGCGAATGAAACAGGTGAATCCCTGCCTGTAGGGTGTGGGCAGACACTCCGGGAGACAGAGAACCCCTAATCAGGTGGCTATCAAGTGTGATGGAGAAAAGAGAGCAGAGAGGGGCTGGGGGCAGGGGTGGAGCCTGGCCCTGCCCTTCCCTCAGGCTGGCTCCCACCTCCCCTGCTGCCGGCTATTCCTCCACTGCATCTGCACCTTTCCAGGGGCTCCCCAGTGTGCCCAGCCCCTGCTCAGGGAGGCACCCTGGGGATGGACGGACAGACCTGGGCAATGGCGGAAAAGAAAGCCTTTGCTGAGCTCTTGTCAGGTGCTGCTGGGGAGGGATGGAGGGAGGAGCTGGCAGCAAGGGGTTTTCCGCACCTTGTCACAGGCACCCCTCACCCCCTTGGGCAAGGTGCTCCCACTGGTGGGGGACTTTTCACTGGGTTCCTGCTGTTGCGTCTGATGAAGGCATCTTCCCCTCCCTGGTTGGGGTGCAAACCCTGGAGGTGAGCTGGGACCTGGGACTGCAGCAGGTAACCCTGCCTCCCTCCCCACCTCTGAGGACTGGGGGCAGTTTCCAGCAAAGGCCCCGAGACAGGATCCAAGCTCCCAGCCACCACTAGCTCTGTCATGTCAGCCGTGCCCTGAGTCCCCCAGGCTACACCTGCCCAAAGGGACACCCTACCTTCCCCCCGGGTCACCGTGGGGCTGGCGAAGGTGTGAGGACATCCGTGCACTGGCCGCTTGCCGAGTGAAGCCCTGGTTGAGCATGTCCCAGGTGCCAGACCCTGGGCAGGCTGCGGGGTGCACAGGCCTGATGGTCTCTCCTCCTGGGGGGACCTGGGGAGGGTGGTCCATCGGGGCTTCCTGGGCACGTGAGAAAGCCAGATAGGGCTTCAGCCGGCAGGAGGAGGCTGCCGGGACCAGGGCCTGGCCTCAGTGCCAACCTCAGAGAGGACAGTGGGGCCAGGCTCACTGGCTGATGGGAGAAAGGAAGCAAGTGATTTCCAGGACAGCTGGGGAGGTCTTTTCATTATCTTTCACTAAAAATAGAATTATCTTTCGAAATCCCATTTGACAGGCAGCCCAAGCATTTTTGCAGGGCTGTCTGGAGGAACTGGCTTTTTTGCCCAAGGATTTTTTTTCTTTTTTTCTCTTCCAAAGGAAGAGGGGTGTAACATTCTGCTGGTTAAAAAAAAAATGGTGAGGGAGGAGGGGGAAGTGCGAGCTGATGGACTTGGACGGGTGGGGCTGGGAAGCCGAGCAAACGGCAAAGGGGGCCGGAAGCAGCGCGCGCTCGCTGGGACTGCCCACGCCCCTCGGGGTCCGCGGCTCCTCTAACCCGCGCGGGTGAGTGGGGCTCCGCAGCAGGCGCCCGGGACGAGCTCGTCCCTGCCCGGCCCGTCTGCCCCGGCTGCTGCCTCCTGCCCACCCCCAACCCGCCCCCCGCTGGGCACCATCAGCTGCTGCGCGTTCTCCGAACACGCGGTGCAGTCGCTGTCTCCATTGCGCGCCGGGCCTGGGTCCAGGCCTAAGGCAGGAGCGCAGCGCACCGGCAGCAGGGACGAGGCTGCGCCTCCTCCCAGCCGGACCCGAGCGGTGGAGCGTCTGCGGCCGAAGGGGAGGCGCTGCGGGTGCTGCGGCCGCAGGCGCTGTGCGGGGCTGAGGGTCTGGGGGGGCAGGCGTGCCTCGGGCCGCCTTATGGGGATGAGAGGAAGAAAAGGGTCGTCAGCGAGGAGCGGCGGGCTGGGCCAGGGGATTCCCCTACCGAGCTCCTGCGGCTCCAGCACTGTTTGCTTTACCTGAAACCACCTGCTGTTCAGACCTGCTCCCCCCCTGGGCCGTGAGAGATCTGGTCTACCTTTGAATTCCCCTTGCGCCTGGAATGGGGTGTGGCACACAGTAAACATTTGATGTGTTTGGTGGACGGATGAGGGATTGACCAAGCAATTTCATACCCGAGAGGAAGCCCTTTACAAAAAGCAAAGGGAATTTCTTTTAAACATGTAAAATTTAGCACACACGGGTTTCTCTGTTGCCTATCAAAATGTGATTAAAACAACAGTAAAGAAGTAAGAAGTGTGTAAACTCTCAAGGACTAAGAGAGCCAGGGAGGGTATAATGTTAGAAGACGAGAAGTTCACAAAATCTTGGAAGCCTGAAAGTGGATGGAGAACTGGTAAATGACTTTGCAAACCTGAGAAAGCTGAAAGCTAATTATCTGTTATTGGTAAGAAAAATAAAAATTAAAAAACCCAAGCCAGACATGCTCAAGAATTGAAGGTACCAAATACCCCTTAAGGAGGGTGCATTAGTTTCCCAGCTCCTATGACAAATACCACACAAGGGGTTGGCTTTACAGCAGGGGCTTTATTGGCTTACGGATTTGTGGGTTCGGTGGCTTACTTCCTCCCAGGTTGGTAGTGTTCTGGCCACTGGCAAGCTTGAGTTCTTCGGCTTTCTCATCACTTGGTGATGCCTTCTCCTTTCTCTTCTGGGTTCCAGTGATTGCAGCTTCTGGTCCCTTCCATGACTTTCTCTGCAGAAGGCCTCCAGAATAGAACTGGCCCCCTCCTGATTCAGCTGGCCATACCTCAACTAAAGACAGCATCTGCAAAAGGGCCTAATCACTGTGGGTGCACACCCACAGGCCTGGGTTAAGATTAAAAACTTGGTTTTTTCTGGAGTACCTAACTCAATCCACCACAGAAGGGTGTGACTGAAAACAACAGAATGGATAAAAATAGAAGTTTTCAAGGAAAGCTAGATGCCCAGCTTCCCTGCCTTGTGTCCACATGGCCAGGCGGAAGATTGGAAGGTCGTTCTGTACAGAGGCTGGACCCACTGAGGAAGTGAAGTCTGCACCCTGAGGGTGACACAGCTGTTCTCAGCCTACTCAGCTGTGAAGTGCTGCAGCCTGGCTCACACCACCCCAGCCCTCCTGTTGGAGTGGAGGTTTCAACTGAGAAAGTGGACGGGCTTGAGGAAAAGCAAAATTGTCAGGCAGTGACATTTGGGGGACCCCAATGAGATGGCTGGATCCCCATTTCATGCTCCTACCTGAAGCCCCCTGCTCAACAAAACCCATCCAAGAACCCACAGCTTTCCACTAGCCCTGGTGTCTCCCTTAGAAATGGACAGATGACGAAGAGACATTTCTAATGTTAAAGAAGAGACCTAAGCAAGCCGGTCAGCAAACAAATGCACAAATCACAGGGCAAGAGAGAAGAAAATAAATTTTAAAAAATACCATCAATATGCTCAGTGATAAAATGAGAATAGGAGGCTAAGAGAAAAGAATATGTATGGAAGAAGAAAGAACTTTTGCAAGTTTAACTAATAGATTTGGAAGATGGAGTGGAGAACATTTCATGCAAGAAGAACATGCAAAGAGATGGAAAATGGAAGAGGAAAGGTTAGAAATGTTGTGAATCAGATGGCAAGATCCAGCATCCAAATAATAGGAGTTCTAAAAAGAGAAAACAGAGGACAGTAAGAAGAGGCCATTATCCAAGAATTAATTAAAAAAAATCTCAACAGACTGAAGGTCACAGGTCTCCAGAATAAAAGGATGTGCTGAGTCCCCAGTATGATAATTAAAAAAAAAAGTTACCTTGAAAGGCATAAAAACAAAATTTTGGAAACTTAGGGAGAAGGTAAGGATCCTGGAATCACCAAAACACAAAAAGGGACACCTACAAAGGGCCAGAAATCAGAGTGGCATAGACTTTGGTCAGAAGACAATCACCTTTAAAATGTTGAGGGAAGCTCTATATTATTCTCATGCAACGCATAAATCATGTAGGAAAGGAGAATACAGTCATGCTCAGACATGCTTGTCTTAAAGAATGTGTATGCTTCGTGAGCTCTTTCCCAAGAAGCTACTGGAGGATGTGCTCCAGCAAAACAAGGGAGTGGACAGAGTCAGGGAAAGACCCAGGGGCAATGAGGGAGTGTCCTGGAGCAGGGCAACCTGGAGTTTCCAGGAGGGTGGCAATAGGCAGGTGCAGGTCAAAGCTGAGCTTAAGGCCTGGAAACATGGTAGCTGAATGGGACTGAGAGGGCTCAGGAGGACAGCTGCTGAGAAAAGTGAAGCTGATGGAATCCCTGAGGCCTTTGGGAGTGACCAGAAGGGAGATTTTCAGTTCCATCAGAGGTTTGGGGGATGAATGAGTGCCAGCCATGTAGAAAAGGAAGCTGAACACTCCAGGGAAAATCCAGGAAAGGACATGTGATACCAATACCATATGTCTCAGCTGTGATGAATGCCTCTGGTCATTATAATGTAAGCACTGATCATCGATTTAAATAAAAAGGGTGATAGACTTAACACTGGAAGATGGTGGAGTGCAAGGCTCTGTATGCTTGGTGATGGGAGGCGGGGTGTAAGAGCACTAAATCTTCATCTTGCAGAGCAGAAAGTTCATAGAACAGTCAAGATGAGAAACTGAAAAATCAGGAAGTGGCAGTATAAACAGATCATTTCTAAATAGATATACACCACAAACAACCGTTCAGCTGGCTGAAAATCAGGGAGCAGAGACGGGGAATGGCAAGACATCTAAGTTATGTGCCTGGTTGCACCGTTTGGCTTTCAAACTACGTACATGCATTACTTTAGCTAAAAAATTTCAAAGGTCATGGAGGGACATTGGGGAGGGAAGAGGGAGCTGTTGGCTCCGGACTGCCTGGCTCTACATCTTCAGGCAAGTCCATTCCTCTCTCTGGGCCTCAGTTTCCCCCATTATGAGAAAATGCAGCCGCTGCAGATGTAGGGAACCTCCCTTCTGGTTGAAACAGTGTGACTCATGGGGGGCAGTGAAGGGCGAGCTGGGCACATGCCTTGGCCCAGTTAGGGGAGGAGGCTCTGAGGAGCTGTTTTGCAGGGCCACCGCAACCCCACAGACCTGTTGTGAGTTCCTTGATGTTTTTAGAGGAAATGCAAAAGCTCGGGTTAAGCAACTCTGTTCAGTAAAGCCCTGTTAAGGGACCCACCCTGGCCAGCTTCTGACCTGTGTCTGCGCCTTCTTGTCCTGCCCCTGAAAGCCTTGGGTGGGCTGCCTGCCTCACGAAGATCCAGGAAGGAAGGCTGGCCGGGTCTTTCAGTGTCTGCTGGGATCCCTGCTGCAGAAGCCAGGCTCTCCTGCGGCCCTGTCCGGGCCCGTGCCCCTCCTGCGACCCCACCCAGCAGCTAGCTGAGATGGTGGCTGCCCCCCCCTTCCCGATGTCCTCAGCAACCCGGCCGCAGCGGTAGCCACTGGAGAAGGCAAACAGAAACCTCCAAGGGAGACCCCAGAGCTTCCCGCCTTTGCTTGCCCCTCGGGTAAGAGAGCAGCTGCCGGCTTCGGCTTGCGGTTCTCCGTGACTGCACATGGCTTTATCAAGATGTGTTGGACACCGTTTACCTGGGAGACACGGCTGATGGTCAGAGCCTTTCAACCATGGCTGCCAGGTGCTAAGCTGATTATGGAAAAGTGCAGAAAGTGATGTCCTGGTGGAATTCTGAGTAGAGATAAAGGTGCTGAGAAGGAGTGTGCTGGAAACTGAGCACCCTCAGCCTTATCATGGCCATGTTCCGCAGACCCTGCCCCTCCACACCCCTGAGCCCCTGAGGGTGTGTGTGTGTGTGGGGGGAGGGGTGCATCCAAGTCTTGGGCTGGCAGCCCCCTCTGCAAGCGGAACGCGTGAAAGGAACGCATCCTTTCATGAAGTCAGTGAGGTGCGGGGTGGACTGTGCACCTGTGAGTTTCTAAGGGCTCTAGTGGCCTCTGGTGACCTTCCCAGCAGTGAGGAAAGGAAATAGGAGCCAGGGGAACTGAATCTCCAGCCTGTGCAGTGGGAGGCAGCTGGCCTTTCCCGATGGGCAGATCTGGGATCCTCTCCTTCCCCCTTCTGCCTGGGGGGGAGCGGGGGTTCCAGCCTCCAGCGCCTCCCGCACTGTGTGTTGCCTTTCTGGGTGAGCCAGAGTAGGGCTTCTTCTCAGGAGGTCCCATGGGATGTGTGGGGTCCTGACCTTTTGAGAACCTGTTTACTTCCTGTTCCTTTAGTGCATTTGCCAGCTGCCCGGTCTCAGAGAGGGGGAAGGAGAACGATGAGCTCCTGGGCCCGAGCTTCTGCTGACTTCAGTTAGCAAGATGGGTAGGGAGCATTTGCAGACATGGGCAGCTGAGAAGGACCCAGAAGCCTCTGTGGCCCCCCATTAGTCTTCTGGAGTGCTCCCAAGAGGCCCCCCTATGGCCTGAGGCATGGTGACTCTTTAAGGAGCCACCCTCGTCCTTCCGGCCGTGGTGGGAGGCAGTTTCCACACTGGGCATTTGTGAGTGTGGCCAGGACACATTCTCTAAGAGGGGCTGCCCACCTCCTTGTCATCACTGGAAGCTGCAAAACTTGAGGGTCTGAGCTCTGTGCAGGCCACACTGGCATCAGACAGCTGAGATGAGTGGGACATATGAGCTCATTTCTTTGTCCAGAATGAGAGATTCATGGTTGGCATCAAGCTGAGACTGGAGATGCAGAGATTTCCATTCGCGTGAAGTTAGTGCAGCAGACACTTCCTGTGAGGTGCTGTTAAATGTCCTTCTGTCATTGCACTTCCCACCGGGGGCTCCAGGGAGGGTGGAGAGGTCCTCAAGAGGCAGGTCTGGGGGTTGGGGTGGGGCAGGGTGGGGAGTCCTGAGCTGCCCAGGGGAGGGTGGGAGGAGGGCGGCCAGGCTGTGCTGGGGAGGGGGTGGGGAAGGGCTCCAGGCCAGGCTATGTCAGGGCAGCCCTGGGCTTGGGTTCTGTCCTAGGTACCTTTTCACAAACTCGCAGCCGGTCCTGTGCTGTTTATTTTGTCACTAACTGACCTCCTGTTGGGCCTCGCAGAGCCTACAGTCAGTGAGAGATGGATAAGCAGATGGGGGGAGGAGAGGAGCATCCACAGAAGAGAATTCGGTGTGTGTATGTGTGTGTGCGTGCGTGCATGTGCATGCATGAGTGTGCAAAACTGGGAACATGGGAAGGGTGGCGTAGAGATGGAGGATGCCTCGGAGGGGCTTCTGGGGTGTTAATCAGCTTGGACTTTATCTGGAGGAGAGAGGGAGCCACAAGAGGGCTTCGAGCCAGGGAGTTCAGTGTTGATTGGGAATTGGCATCTTGGAGGGGTGCGGTTTGTGGGGGGTGAGGCCAGAGGCTGTGACAGCTCTCAGCCAGAATGAACAGTGGCCCAGTGATGGAGGAAGGGTGCCAGGACACTGGAGCTATTTGGGGGGTGTTGAGTGCTGGGATGTGGCCCTTGATTGGACAAGGAGGACAAGCTGAAAGAGCAGTCCTTTGCAGCTGCTGTGGGAACAGAGGACATTGGAACTGAGCCCGGTGGACCTCCTGGTGGGACCCAGTGTGGCCAGGTGGGGGACAGAGGCTCTGACGGCTGCCAGCTTAGAGGATTTCCATCTTGCAAGCCTGGCAGGCAAGGTGCTTAAATATTTATTACAAACAGAAATTGATGTTGGAGAACTAAATTCCCAAAAAGGAAATTGAAAGGAAAGGGCGGGTGGGACCTCTGAATCCCGATTTGTAGCACCCGGCCTCTGCATATTTCATTACCTCCTCCCTGTGCTGTGGGAGCAGGTGCTCAGGATGCGAGGGGCTCTGCCGTTCATGCACAGATGCTCCTCTCCAGCAGCAGCTCATCATTCACGTGCTGTGTGGGGAAGTTCAGATGCAAAGATGCTTACTAAAAGGAAGAGTGAATGAAATCGTGACGGACATGGGGAGGTCTTGTGTCAAGCTGCTTAAGGAATAATAAGATGAGAACAAGATAAGAATTGAAATGAAAATCAGGAAAAGGCAGTGGCGTTTGGAAAGAACACAGGCTAACGTCAGCCAGATCTTCATCCTTTAACCAGTTCTGAGAACTTGAGAAAATTTCTTAATGTCACCTCTTCAAAGAGGTGAAATACAGAAAATATTACCCACAATGTCATAAGCATCATTAGCAACATCACCACCATCACCATCATCACATCACCACCATCACCACCACCATCACCATCACCATCACCATCACCACCATCACCACCATCACCACCATCGCCACCACCATCATCACATCACCATCACCACCATCACCGTCACCACCATCGCCACCACCATCGCCACCACCATCACCACCACCAGCATCACCATCACCATCATCACATCACCATCACCACAATCACCACCATCGCCACCACCATCACCACCATCACCACCACCATCACCACCATCACCATCATTGCCACCACTATCATCATCACCGTCACTATCACCACCACCACCACCACCACCACTATCACCACAACCATCATCACCATTGTCACTATCATCATTTGCATCATATTGACCACTTACTGGGTGCCCAACACATAAACCATTCTTCCTCAAAACAACCTTATCGTTAGAGACTGTTGCCATGCCCATTTCTTAGTTGGGACACTGAGGCACAGCGAGTTAGACCCAAGGTCAAGGAGCCAGTGAGTGGCCGAGCGGATCTTCCTGCCAGCACAGGCACTCCCTGATTGGGGTGCACTGTGAGCAATGAACACAGTGGTGTTTGCACATGGCTGGCGTGATGCAGGTTTCACTACACAGCAATGTACTGAGGGGAAAACAGGTAGAAAAGGGAGATTTTTTTTCTTATTGGATTACTTAGTCTTCCGCACCTAGTAAAAGGGTTTGCATTTAGTTTTAAAACTCAAGTCAGAGACTCACCACTCAAAGAATAACTGCTTGTTAATGTTTGTCCGTGTGTGTATAGTGATGGTTTGAAGCTGAATTTACCCCAGAAAAATTCATGATCTTTTAATCCATTCCTGTGGGTGCAGACCTATTGTGGGTGGGACCTTTGGATTAGGTGTTTCAATTGAGATGTGACCCATCTCATTCAAGGTGGGTCTTAATCCTCTTACTGGAGTCCTTTATAAGAAGATAAAAGAAAGAAAGAAAAAAAAAACCCAGAGAAGCTAAGAGACATAGAAATGAAGAGAAACCCAAGAAGTCAAGAAAGAAAGAATCTGAGAGAGACCATTCAGAAAACAGAGGAAGCCATGGAAGCCAGAAGCTGAAAGCAACAAAACCTGGGAGAGAAGGACCAGGAGACACAGCCATGTGCCTTCCCATGTGACAGAGGAGTCCTGGGTGCCACAGCCTTTCTTCAGAGTCCAGGTATCATCCTGTTGATGCCTTGAGCTGGATATTTTCACGGTCTAAGAACTGTAAATTCTAAGTTAATAAACCTCCATTGTAAAAGCCAACCCATTTCTGGTATATTGCATTTTGTCAGCTTTGGAAAACCTATATATATATATATATATATATCCTTCCACTATTCCCCGCCCCAATATTCTTATTAAAGAAAAGGACCAAGAAAATGAGTGGGTGCAGTTTAGAGTTAAGAACTGCTGGGGGAAAGAGAATCCTTAGCGAAGTCCTGGGAGGGTGTGAGTTGTCATGGGAAGTGGGTGGCTGTGGTCCCTCAGCACTGGTTCCAACAGCACCTCCCTTGGAGGGTGTGGGAGGTGAGGTGGGAGACGGAGCACCTGCCAGGAGCTGGCCCTCTTCCCTTCCCCTTTGTGCTTCGGCAGGGCTGGGCGCTGCTCAGCCACAAGAGGCCTGGTGCCCTGGAATTAACTAGCCAGCCCAGCACTCACAGGTGCACATGCACACCTGGGGGAAGAGGGGAGCTGGGCACGCAGCTGGGGAGACCCAGGCAGCAGGCATTTCAGAGCAGCCTCCAGACCCTTCCCTTAGGTACCCATCCCTGGGGGTTGGGGCTACCCCACTGGGCAGAACTCCCGGCCGAGCAGAGTTATCAGGGTAGCAGGACGAGGTGAGATCCCCCCAGGCAGGACAGTGCCCTGGCCACTGCTCCCCTCTCATCCGTGGCCCTCGACCAGGGGTAGCTCTGATGGCCCTGGGCATGCAGAGCATGCTGAGAGTCCTTGCCCCAAAGGACCCTCAGGAGAAGGTGGGAGAGTGGAACTGTGACAGAAGAAGGTACTCAGGGTGCAGCTTCCAAGGTGCCCGGGGACCCTGAGGCTGCCATTATGAGGGGATGAAACTCCATGCCAAGCTTGCACTGGGCATGGCCTTGTTGGTGCAGGGTTGTCTGTGGAGGCAGAGATGCTGGAGCTCCCCTCAGTGCTGGGATGGAGGACATACTCACTCCTAACTTTATTAGTTCACGCAACATGCAGACTTTGATGCTATTATATCAGATGTGGCTACTGGTCCTGGGGCACCTTGCCGAGGCTAGGGCTGCACAGTGAGTGCGAAGGATTGGAGATGGCGCCACTTCCTCACTGCCCTCCCCTTGAGCCTGGCTGCCTTTGCCTGCCCTGGCCATGCAGTGCAGTGGCTGTGACTCTGCCAGTGCAGGAGGTGATGGGGATAGAGTCGTGGCCTGACCCCAGTGCCCCGCGATTCCAAGGCACACTATTTGCACCGTGCCGGGCTCCCAGGCAATATGGGAGGATGGCTCTGTGGATTGTCTTGGTGCTTGGAGAGATCTGTGGTTCACATTCCATTGTCCATTTCACAGGTGAAGACCTGAGGCCCAGGGAAGTGGGTGGCTGTCCTAAGCTCCCACCCTGGGGCCGATGTCAGAAGAAAGCAATTCTTTCTTCCACCCTAGGCTACAGAGGAATGGAAAATGGGGATATAAAATTTAAGGATAAAAAATGAGGAGAAGGTGATTGTAAGAGATGAGCTGTGAGAGGGTGGGTGGTGTGCACATCTGGGGAGCAGTGCCGCTGGTGGAAGGACAGGAGAGAAGGCCCCGGGGAGGGAGGGGCAGCCTCCTTGTCTCCCATCTTCTCCCTGAGCCCCACGCTGCAGGCTTTGGCAGTCACTGCTGCTGTTTCAGAAGCTCTGTGGTTGCAGGAGGGAATGGTGTGTCAGTGCACGCACCAAGTGTGAGCCCACAGTGCAAGTGAGTGTGTGCCTGGGAGTGTGTCTGTCCTGCAAGTGAGTGTGTCTGAGTGTGTGATGTGTGAGGGAGTGTGCATGAGTGAGGGTTTGTGAGTGAGTGTGCAAGTGTACATCTGTGAGTGTGTATGCATCTGTGTGTTCATCTGAGTGTGACTGTGAGTCTGAAAGTGTGTCTGAGTGTGGGCACATGTGACAGGGTATATATGTATCTATGAATGTGAGTGTATAAGTGTGAGGTGTACAAGAGTGTGTGTCTGGGTGTGTGCATTTGTGTGTGGGGTGCTGAGGGTGTCTTTGGGTGTCTGAATGTATGAGGTGTGTGTGAGTGTGTGTCTGTGAGTGTGTGCATGTGTATGCCTGGGAGTTTGTGTACATGTGTGTCTGAGTGTGGGTGAGGGTTGTAAGTGTGCCTATCTATGAGTGTGAGTATCTGAGTGTGTGAAGTATGCACAAGTGTGTGTCTGTGAGTATGTGCATGTGCCCATCAGGGTGAGGGTGTAGGTGTGTGAGGGGGCTTGAGTGTGTGTCTGAGTGAGTGTGGGTGTGAGTGTGAGCTCAAGGGCTGCCTTCCTCAGGCCTGGGGCCGGGAGTCAGAGTGGGGGCTCTGGGTGCTGGGTGCTGGGCTGTGCTGAGGCCTCCGGTGCCCCGTGTGTGGGGTGCTCCCCTCCGGGTGTCTCAAGCTCACATGTTGAGGCTGCAGCAGTCCTGGGTACGGGGTCCTAGGGGCCCAGAGGGAGTAGACGGGAGGACACAGGAGGCACCAGCAGGACCCCAAGCCGAGCACAGGGTCCCTCTGAGCATGGGCCGGGCGGCCGCACAGGTTGCACACCCGAGGGGCTCGCCCTGACTGACCACTGGCCCCACCTTCCCCTTCCCCCCGGCTACTGTGTGCTTCTGTCTCGCAGCAGAGCGGCCTGCACGTCCCGGCCCCCTGTGCCTGGCACGTGGGAACCACGAGTGGCACTGTTCTGCCAGGATTTTCCAGAATTGCCTGGGGCTCTCCTTCCACCTGTGAGGGAGGTCTGCCATGAAGATTTCAGAGGTGGCCTTCGGGGGAATTGCTGGCAAGGACCGACTCCTGGGGGCCTGGGGTGATCCCCAGAGGGGGCGTGGGGTGGGCACTGGCAAGAAGTGGCTAGCTGGGGTTTGCCGTAGGCAACTCCCCCCTCACTAAACCCGGTGCCCTCCCTGGAAGAAGGGGCCCTCAGCTTGTTCTTAGGGACCTGTCTGAGACAGGCCATCCCAGAGGGACCCAGTGCCCAGCTCAGAGCTCAGCAAGCAGCCAAGCAGCAAACCCCTTCTCCCCCTCCTGCCCAGGAGAGCTAGCACGTGGAGGCAGCTGGAAACCAGGCAGACCAGACTAAGAAGAAAGGATAAAGAGGTGGTTTCCAGGATTCAGGAGACCCAAGACAGGGTGGTGGCTGCATCTTCGGACAACTAGCGCCTGGCCAGGTGTCCTCTCTGGCCCTCCTCCCTGCCCTGCTGGATCTCCTTCCCCTTCCTTCCTGCACACCTGCTCCTTCCCCACTGTGGACCAGACACCCACAGAGAGGCTGGCTCCACTCCCCTAGACCAAAGGGCAAAGACCCAGGAGAGGTGCCTTTAGCCCAGGTGGGCTGTCAGTGACGGGGGCCAGGGTGGTTCACGCTGGACACGGCAGAGGGAAGTGGGGGGTGATGCTGTCTGGGAAGAGGTGCCTGGTGGATTCTCCTGAAGGAACCACCCACTCCGCTTTCCACTCCCTGTTCAGTTGTGACCCATTGAACAGCATGCATTGTTCTGCTCTACGTTCCTAATTTCTGCTCAAGGGACATTTGGAAGATGCGGCAGGTATAAAGGAAAAGCAAAGGTTCTCTCTGATGTGGATCAAATCATGGACCCCAGAGCGCACGTGCTCTTGGTCTTGGTCAGCCTTCTGCTGGGTGTGAACTCGTCATAAATAAGATCTAAGATGTGACTTTGGTTAAGGTGTGGCCCAGCTGGATCAGCTTGGTCTTAAATCCGAGTTCCTGGAGTCTTTTACAAGCAGAGTGAAAGTCACAGAGAAGCCCCGGGCAGCAGCCGGAAGCTGGAAGTCAGCAACGGAACCTAGAAGAGAAAGGAGAAGACACCCCCATGTACATGGCCATGTGATAGAAAAGCCAAGGAACCCCAAAGATTGCCGGCCAGGGAGAAGATACAGACCCTGGGAGGAAGCCAGCCTTCTAGCCTTGGAACTGTGAGCCAATAAATTCCTGTTGCTCAACCAACCCATTGTGTAATATCTGCTTCAGCAGCAGGAAACTAAATCAGTCTTAGTCCCCCCACTCTGAGATCACCTCTGCTACGCCTTGGTGAGTTTCCTTCCATGCCTGTAGAGTTGCTCTTTTAGGATAAGTGCTGCTATTTCCCCGAGAGCAGAGAAAAGGCATTATCATGAGGTGGAGAACAGAGCCGATATCAGGAGCTCAGCGGCCACGCAGCCCGTGCGGAAGAAGGCCACACGGTCCTCCCACCGCCATCGGGAGGCACTCCATGGAGGGCCTGGGGCTGGATCTGTGCCCCCATTCCACCACCAGCCGGGGGCACTGGGATGAGTTCCCTCACCCCATCCACACCTCAGTTTCTTCAAATGGGGGCAATACCAGTCCTTACCGCAGAGGGTTGTGTTTAGGGCCCATTGAGTTGCTGCTAGAATTGGGCCTGTGTGGCTGTGAGCCCTGGGTGAGCGTTAGTGAATGCAACAAGTGCCCAAAGGGGCTGGAACTGCCCCTTCCCCAGCTGCTCTTGAGAGTCTGCACCCAGCTGCGCCCTTCTCTGGAGACCTGCCCTCCAACAGGAGCTGCCCCACACAGGAGGTAGACCTCTCTCTGGGCCCAGCGGCAGCCCACAGCCAGTGGCTCCTGCCCCAGGGGGAGTCCAGTGCTTGGGGCAGTCTGTGCGGCAGAGCCTCCTGGGGTCACATCCTTTGGGCTCTCTCCCCACCTGCCCTGCTCCCCACAGACCCTCAGGGCTTTCCTGGAGACTCACCGTCACCCTGTCATGGGCATCCAAATCTTTGCCCGAGGCTCTGCTCTAGGGAATCCCACCCAAGAGAGAAGTCTGAAATCACTTTCAGTGGGCTTTGAAGGTGCTGGCAGGGCTGGTTCCTTCTGGAGGCTCAAGGGGGCATCCATTTCCTTGTCTTTTCCAGGTTTTAGAGACACCTGCATTCCCTGGCTCGTGGCCCCTTCCTCCATCCTTAAGCACTTCTCTCCAATCTCTGCTTCTGTTGTCACATCTCCTCTAGTGACTCCTCCTCCTCCTGCCTCCTAGAAGGACCCTTGTGATTACGTTGGGCCCACCAAGAACCCAGATAGTCCAGGATAACCCCCCATCTCAAGGTCCTTGACTTCATCGCTTCTGCACAGGCCCTTTTTTTTTGAGTGTGAAGTGACACACTCACTGGTTTCAGGGTTAGGACATGGTCAGCTTGGGAGGGGGCAAGGATTAAGCAGCCTCCCAGGATAGCTGTTATTGCCAAGATCCTGCTTCCATGGGAGGTCAGATCCGCCTCTGCAATCACCATGGAATCAGGGAAGGGCAGGGGCTGCAAGGCATTGCCACAGAAGTCAAGGTGGGAGGGCCGGGGAGTGTGTAGTAAAGAATTTAACCTTGCCCAAAGAGAGGCCTGGCCTTTGCCCTTGGCTTTTGGGAGGAAATCTCCAAGCCCTTGGAATTGTTTGCCTGAGGACTTCGGGTCACCAAATAGTCTAATAATATAGTTTGGGCTGGGGCTGGTCATAGCAGATAGTCTTTGGGTGGGGCTGGCAATGCCAGAAGGACCAGCCATGTGATTTAGGCGGGGGCTTTGGGTCATGTGGTAGCTCCAGAAGGGCTGGAGACTGAGATCAGCCAGTGGGGGATCCAACATGCCTGTGTGATGAAGCCCCAGTAAAAACCCTTGTGGACCCCAAGGCTCGGACTAGCTTCCCTGGATG
>PVKY010005463.1:0-17373 GCA_004027775.1 Bradypus variegatus
GAGCTGAGCGGCAAGGCCATGGTCAATGGGTACAGCGGCAGTGACACAGTAGGAGCTGGGTTTGCACAGGGTACCTCGTGCTCTCTCTCTCCCCCTCCCTCCTTCTTTCTCTCCCCTCCAGCCCCCTGGATGCTTCTCTACCTTTGAACATTTTAAAGGCACTTAGTGCTGTCATAAAGAGTCCAGGTACTCCAGGAGGAGGTTGGCTTTAAGCACCTCTGTGCTCAGCACCCCACCCACCCAACATGCCCCTTGCCAGGACCCCTGAAAACCAGCAATGGTTATCCTGGGCTGGCATCCATCCAAGGGCCTTAGGAGAGGGGAGGGGGCTTCTCTCCAAGAACCCGAGGGTGGCCTGGATGCAGTTCTTTGGCCTTGCATTTTCTAGGCTCTTCATCTTGTCTACAAACTGATTCTAAATCTAATCCCACTTGCCTGTTATTAATTCTCCCATTAAGACTGTTGACTTATGGCTGACTCACTCACTGGGGCCGCTTCCTGTTTTATGAGCTCATTATGGGTTTTAGCTGTAAGGCTGGAGAGGGTCTAAAACACAGATGAGACTAGGGTGGGCTGTTCCTGACCCCGGTGATGCTCCTTCAACAGTGGGAAAGGAGCCCCCAGTGAGGGCATTTTAAGGAGCTTCTTCTCTCCAGTAGTTGTCTGCTTGCAGCTGTCTGGGACCCCAGAACTGTTTTCTCCGGTATCCAGGGCTTTGTGGGTCTCCCCAGGGCCACATAGTATGCAGACACCCTAGGACAGGGTCACAGGCACCAAGGTGGGCATGGGAGCTGATTGGCAGCCCCCGGGGAGCTCTGAGCTCCATGTTCCATTCCCAGAAGAGGGCAGAAATGCACCGCGCTCATCCATGCCCATCCCCGTCCTGCCCTGGAAGACCCCAGGCCCAGGGGGAGGAGAGGGAAGACATTAGTGAGGACTGTCCCCAAACTGTTCCCAAGCTTTCCCTGGCCCCACCCCCAAAGCCCATCCTGGGTCTCGGGCCTCCCCCCTTCCTTTTCATGGAGTCACGCTGCCCTACAGTCACCTCTGGATTTTAAATCCAAGATTTAGAGTCTGTGAACCTCAGTCACCAGGCACTGGCAAAAAGTTCATTTGTCACCAGGCCGTTGCCTCAGCCAGCCAGGGGCATGTACGTTAGCCCCTTTAGATCTGAGGGAGCCACGGCGAGCGGCTTTTCCTTTTTCCAGCAATGCTGAGCCTCCCCAAAGATGTCAGTCAAATGCATCAAGAATTTGCATAATCAGACATTACATATTTATTTAAATTTCCTTCATTGTTTTTATTGGAGAACAAAAAGGAGAGACTGGACTTCATACCTCAATGTTGTTTCTTACCCAGTTTTTCATAAACCGAAATTAATTTTAGAACCAGCTAATTCTAGTGTTTATCTCTTCTTAATGCTTCTTATACAGCATTCACATTTTCAGGGAAAAATCTGTTTTTGAATGTTTGCCTCCCCTGAAATCGGAGTCTTCGGCTTCCCTTCCTTTAACATGTCGTGTCTACCCCTCGCTGCTGTTTCTGTGTGTCCTGTGGCTTGTGGGATTTGGTGGTGTCTCCATGCACCTAGTGTTTCTTTTTGTTTTTCATAATCCTCAAATTATCAGCCACCATCGCTCAGAGGGGCAGTGAGGTAGGGGATCTGGTCTCCGAGTTGCTTTACAGTTAGAACATATTCCCCAGGTGGAGGGTGCTGCTGTCTGGGGAGAGCCTGCCAGAGCACTTTATCGAGAGTACTTGCAAGGGTGTGCAAGGCCGGGAGACCCCAGCTCATTCTTCTGCCCTCTGGTGCTTCCGTGAAAGCCCAGTGGACTCTGCTGTGGAGCCACGGAGGGAGCAGCCCTTGGCCTCCAGCCCCCAGGGCCTGCCATTGCCATCATCTGACCCTGCAAGGAATTACTGAGATCAATAAAGGATTGATGTTTCACCATCTTGGGCTTAATTTGCCCCAAAAGAAAAAGGGACAATTTTTTTTTTTTGAAAGCTCAGAACATGTTATATTAGCCTTGCTTGGTCATGTTTTATGAGTGGCATTTACTTTGCCATCTAGATTGCCTTAGAAGAGCAAATGCCCACAACCAGATCTGTAAAATAAGTTCATCTGGAGCGGGTGCTGGCAACAGGAGAGAGTCCCCAAGCTTGGGGATCCCTCCCAGGCCTACAGGAACTCTTTAATCAGGGGACAAGCATCTCTGCTGTAAACCGGATGGCTGGGTGTTTGTCATTCTAATCCCAGAGAAGTTGTTTTGCAAACAGTGAGCTCCTAGATGGAAGAGGCCAGAAGGTTGAGGGCTGGATAAGGAGCAACACAGGGATTTGTAGGGTAATGTCAGCAGCACCAGCTTTGGGTCTCTTTCGATACAGATACAGGTATAGCTATGCAGTGAGCAGAGTTGTGGGAGCGCTGGGCAGAGCCTTCATCTGGGAAGACAAGGGCTTGCTCTGAGTCGCCCACTGTAGTTATCATTCACTGAGCACCAAGTCTTGTAACAGACACTTTGCCTTCATGATCACCTCTGCACTAGGGGTCACGCTGGGTGCTGAGGATACAGTAGAGAAGCTTCCTTGCCCAGCCCAGGAGGAATTTAGGCCAGGTATTATTATCTCCACTTATAGATGAGGAAACCGAGGCTCAGAAGGGTTAAGCGATTTGCTCTCTCTCTGCCTGGCCCCACTGTGGCCCCACTGTTTCAAAGCACCTTTCCCTCCTCTTACCATTCCATGAATCTGCTTCCTTAAACGTCACTGTGAATTCTCAACCTCAAAGCATGAGGGTCTGTGGCCCTCGGGTTCACTGGAGGGGCACTGCAGCCGTGGGAACTGCCAGCCCCTTAACCTTGTCTCTGAACGTAAGGACGATAATGTGTGCCTGTCCACCCCGCAGGGTGCCGGGAGGCCTGGGAGAGAGCCCACCCCCACCCGACACCCCCGCAACGCAAGGCACCTCAGCCACTGATGACCCCGAGCCACCGCCAGGAGCTGAGGTTGTCCCCGCAGTGCTCATGAGAAAGGTGGCGCGGGGCTTTGCCAGGTTGACGTGCCACGTCGTGGCTGACTCGCCACCTTGTGGCCGAAGCCCACATTGGCTTCCACAGGGTCCGAAAATGGCTCCCGTCCGTTCATCCAGGAAACATGAGGAAAACATATGCCACGTTCCTTATATGAGACGAAGTTCCTTCATGTGAACCTGTTTAACCAGGCTCATTGCAGGCTGCTTGGCAGACAGCTTCCTCCCTGAGGCAGCAAAGCCAGGAAATCGGCCAATTTTATTAACTCATTCCAAAAATATGTCACCAGAAGAAGGGATAAGTTTTTCATCAAGGCCAAAGCTCCCAAGAGGCAAATAGACGAAGTCTGGGTGGAAAGATCTACTTTCTCTTGGAAGAGCTGGCTTTGCCATCCCCAATGTATTTACTTAAGTCATTTAATCAAGTATCACTAAATGTTCCATCCCTAAACCTCCTCATGCCATTGTCTCCACTGACCGCAGATGACTGTCGCTTTTTCGTGCTTTCTTACCCGTTGTCATTTTCTTTCTGTCGGCCACTAGCTAAGGAACACATACGTCGTAATCGGCAGAGTCGGACCTTTTTGGTGGAGAATGTCATAGGAGAAATCTGGTCCGAGCTGGAGGAAGGTAGTGTTCTCAAATGTCCTTTACGCTTGCTGGTTTTTTGTTTTTGCTTTTTTATTTTTTGTGCTGCTGGCAAAAATGGATTCCCATTTGTTCCTTTTGCACTTTGAGAAAATGTTCAAAATCGGTTGGTTTTAAAGACCACTCACTCAGGGAGAGCTCTTTTGGGAGCTATAGTTTTGCATGTTGTAAAACCATGTGGACTCTTCAGAGGACAGGTAGGAATTGGAACCTGCCAGGGCCCGAGTAAGTCTTGAGTTGAGCAGCAGGTAATTTTATGGTGTCATTAGCATGGCAGGAAGTTGCCCATGGTATTTGTGCCCCATATGCAGCACTGTGTGTCATGAATGCTTGGGTCTTAAAGATTCACTCATCTCCGTTTTTTATTATGCCTGCTTAACTGTCACTTCTGAGTAGACATCATTGCATTCTCTTTAGTTATGAATAACTCGCTGTGCTGCTAATTCGCAAAACCATTGTACTAATGAGACATGTTGATGGCACTTGGCTGGGTGAACCAAGTTTTCTCCCACCAGCCTATTTCAGGGTGGGGGTGATCAATAGTTCTAATCAAAAGATGGTCATTTATTTTTATTCCAGGTGACAAGTATGTGGTTGTGGACAGTGGAGGTGGCACCGTAGATCTGACAGTCCATCAGATACGTTTACCAGAGGGACACCTTAAGGAACTGTATAAAGCAACAGGTAGGCTTCTGCAGGGCTAATTTTCTCACACCTGAGATGTGTCCAGGCAGTTGTGTTTCCTTCATTTCAGATTACTCTCAGTGTTCCATTCTCTCAGTGCCACCAGCATGTAGCATCTGAGGCAGTAGAGGAGACTAAAGCCTCTTTGCCATTGGGAAGCCAAATGCAATTAATAGTCTTTGAAACGGTCATCTCCGCAATGTGGGTTTTGGCATGAAGTGAGCCTGTTTCAGATTCTGGCCAAGGGAATTAGTTTCTGAAAGTCCTGGGGGGGTGTGACTGTAACTTGATGTCTCCTACAATTTGGCTGCCAGGTCAGCTTTACAGGGAAGTGTCGGGACACCAGGTCTTAGATCAGGATTGCCAAGCAAAGAACATGCCCTTGCACTGGTGGGGAGGATGGGATGAGTAATTAGTAGATTTCAGGGAGGAAGAGAGTTCTGCCGATTTTCCAGACCCTGTCCTTGGGTTTCCTGGATGGGAAAACCAGGATGCTTGCCATGGGTTAAATGCATTGATTTTATTTAGAATGTAATTGATTTTAAACAGATTTTTGATGAGGGATTTCTATAGGAAAAAAAAAAGTTTCTCCACATGGAATGAGATCAACCTAAGTGTTCTGAAGTGTAAGTAAAAGCATATGCTGCAATCTGCTTGCTAAGTGGGTCCAAATTTGTATCACTTTGTGCTTTGGAGAACAGCGGCCAGGCCTGCTTCCCAGAGTTTGGCTTCAGTTTCTGAGTTTTTAACATCAAGACCTTCCATTTGTTCTTGGCCCAGGTGGACCCTACGGATCCTTAGGCGTAGATTATGAATTTGAAAAACTCCTGTGTAAAATATTTGGAGAGGATTTTATCGAACAATTCAAAATCAAGCGTCCTGCGGCGTGGGTTGACTTGATGATTGCGTTTGAGTCTCGCAAGCGGGCAGCTGCCCCAGACCGAGCCAACCCACTCAACATCACCCTGCCCTTCTCCTTCATTGACTACTACAAGAAGTTCCGCGGCCACAGCGTGGAGCACGCCTTGAGGAAGAGCAAGTGAGCTGGACTAGCTGGGGGCTCAGCAAGTTCTAGTGGGTGGATCGTGTTGATGGGAGGGATGGAGGGGTGTGGACTCCGGGTTCCAATCCTACACACCCGTTGTGTGACCTTGGGCAAGTGGCTCAACTTCTCTAGTCCTCAGCCTTTTCATCTGGAAAATGGAGATGATAATTCCATTTACCTGAAGGGGCTGTTGTGGGGACGAAGTGAGTTCATGTATGTTGGGTACTTAGCACAGTGCCTGGGACCTAGAAAGCATTTTCTATGTGTTAGCGATTATCATCCCCTAAAATGTGTAAGCTTCCTGAAAGCAGGGAAATTCATCTGTTTTAGCCACTGCTGTAACCTCAGTGTCTAGAACAGAACCTGGTACATAGTGGGTGCTCAGTAAATATTGGTTGACTGAAACCCTTGGGAGTTTGGGTTTCCTGCTACTCTGAGCTTCTGGGCTGCAGGCAAGTTTTTGTGGCTCCATTTGTTGCAAAATGAACATATTTGGAAGATGTTTTAAAACTTACGAAAAAAACAACA
This sequence comes from Bradypus variegatus, assembly GCA_004027775.1. Classification (NCBI taxonomy): domain Eukaryota; kingdom Metazoa; phylum Chordata; class Mammalia; order Pilosa; family Bradypodidae; genus Bradypus; species Bradypus variegatus. Next base: position 5,934 of record PVKY010005463.1, read on the forward strand.
GGCAAAAATGGAAGGTTTTTCTAAAACCTTTTTATAATGGAAAATTTTAAACATTTCCCATGTGAAATGAACCCTACCATCCGGCTTCAACAGTTGTCAGCTTGTGGCTAGTCTGTATCCTCATCCACCTTGTCACCAGTTATTTTAAAGCAAATTTCAGATATATTATCATCTCACTTACAAGTGTGTATCTCTAAAGAAATTACATTTTAAAACATAACTACAATATTATCATACCTAAAAAATAGTAATTCTCCAATATCATCAGATATTCAGTTAACATTCAAAATTTTCTATTTGTCTCATAAGGTCTTTTTTTTTTTTTGGTTTGCGTAAGCATCCAAATAAGAGTTGTACTTGGCAGTTATTTGATATGCTTCTTAAGTCCATTTAATGTATAAATCCTCCCTCCTATTTTCCTCCTTGCAAGTTTATTACATGAAGAAACAGTTTGTCCTGCAGAGTTTCCTATGGTCTGGGTTTTGCTACTGTACTTTTCTGATGTTGTATATCATGTTATTCTTTTACAAATTGGTAGATTGATTTAGAGGCTTAATTCAGATTCAAGTGTGAGATTTTGGCAAGTCTACTTCATGGGTGGTGGTATTTCCTATTGGATCATATCTGGAGGACACATAACATATGCTTTTCTCTTCTTTTGTGATGTTAGCAGCCATCAGTGATCCCAACTTAGATTCATTAGTTCATGAGGGACTATCATTCCTTCTTCATGTATTAGCTAGAATACTTCTATGGAGAGAAGCTTTCCTCTTCAACTGTTTGGTTGCCCTGAAATACAGTTCATTATAGAAAAGATACATGCTTGGTTCTCTCCCTCCATGGATAAGTTTTCAAAGAAATGATTTGATTTCCTAGAATCCTCCAAAGTGGCTACCAGGATTTTTCTGGTTTGTTTTTTATTTTTGTGGGAGCATGAGGGCAGGAGTATCATTAAGAATTTGTCAATTTAAAAGCAGTTATATCTGTATTGAAACTCAAGTTGTTGGCCACTAGGCACCACTTTGGGTTGACTCCCCTTGGCATGATACTAATGCTCTTTGATAGGTGGTTGCTTTCTGGTGTGTGAAGATGTTCCAGGCTCAGCATGTACATTCCTTGGAACTGGCCATTTGTCTAGGAAGCTCTGGTTCCCATTAGTGGGAAACAAATTCCACTTGCCTCCAGGTCTTCTTGCTCTTGGAGCAGAGTCCTGGCTGGATTCTCTTACTAGGCTGAATTCTCTCTGTCCCCATGTGTCCCCACAAAGGGCACCTGCTCCAAGTTGAATCCCAAGTGGTGCTTACACATCCCAGGGGACTTCCAGTTCTCCTCCTAGGAAACTGGCCACAGCCAGTCATTGGGTCATTCCATACCACACCACACTGACTTTTGGCCAAGACTCTGGAAAAAGAATGTGCTCCTGGGCAGCAGCTGGTATGTGTTTTGCTTCAGGGACAGAGATGCCGTTTGCTTGGCCCATTTGAACTTTGGAACAGGCAAGGTGCATACTGTGGATTTGAGTAACAAACAGTTCCTGACATTCGATTATGCCAGAAAGTTTCCAAAGTGTTTTCACAGACATGGTATTTAACTTGATCTTCCCAGTCTCCCCTGGGAGGGAGGTAAGGCAGGTGGTATTATCCTTGATTTCTGGATGAGAAAACCGGGCTCAGTTAATGGACTTGCTCAAAGTCCCACAGCTACTAAGTGGGGAAGGCCAGACGAGATCCAGCCATCTCGACTTCCTGCCCAGTGCTCTCTCTGTGCCACACCACTGCTTCCTGACTTACTGCACCTTTGACTCTGAGACAGGGAAGACACCAAGTATGATTAGGCTTATCACTGTCGTGCAACAGGTGCCTGGAGGGTTGATAGGTGCATCTGAGTGTGCAGGTTTGTAGCCTTAGGTGGCAGAACAGTGGGCGTACCCATGGGCCTTTAACCTACTCAGATGTGATGGCACGTGGTCATCCCATACGGGGAGAGTCCTCTGTTTGTCCCCTTGTCTTTCACATTAAATCCTGGTCTTCAGTATCCCAGTGGAAGGTCAGCCACAGCCAAAAACAAAGAGAAACAGAAGAGGTTATGTCTCAGCTTTTGAGCATCCTAGGGGTCCAAGTAAAGGCAGTTTAGAGGTTTCCAGGGGTGACCATCAGACCCCTTTCTGCCTCCTTAGATGTGAGGGTTGCTGCGCCAGGGCCCATGTCTGTGCATACAAGCTGGGTACTCTTTAGATGTTCATTGCATGTTCCTCTGTGCTACGTTCCCACAGTGTGGATTTCGTGAAATGGTCCTCGCAGGGGATGCTGAGGATGAGCCCGGATGCGATGAACGCCCTTTTCAAGCCGACCATCGACAGCATCATTGAGCATCTCCGTAAGTATCAGCCAGGGCTCGGCCACTCAGTGGGGCAGAGCTGAGAAGGGAGGTTGGCTTTTCCAGTGTCACCAATCAGTGCACGTGAAGTCAGATTGGCGGGTGGTCCAGGGTCGGGAACCGATGGCCAGAGCCCCAGCTGAAGCAGGCAGGGCGTGGGCATGTGTGAGGGACGTTGTTGGGAGAGGCTCCAACCCCTCCTCTCGGGTACCGCAAAACAACAGAGAGCCTGTCCTCACCTGGGCTTTCACTTTGGCTTCAGAAGTCGGAGATCTGGGAGCTCTAAAGCAATACGGTCCTAGAGCGACAGGCCCTAGGGGATGTAGATTCTTTGCTTTATGAGAACAAAGCCGAAATCCTAATCCTTGCCAAGGGAGAAAGACCTTTTTGTGAACCAAAGGAAAGTCTTGTGCATGACGGACAGCAGAATCTGGCTACGCAGTTATCTTGCTGCTTCAGTGGTCCTCACCCAAGGACATGTAGTAGATAACCTGGGGATCTTTTTTGGGATCCAGGCCCCCATCCACTTCCCACCCCTCACCTACCAAGTCAGTTCTGTGGAATGGGATTTTTATGAAAACCAAAGAATAACATTTATATCAGCCTGCCTTTACATACCCGATAGAACCAGAGGCTCTGGCCAGCTTACAGAGTATTCATTGATACAATGAATGGTGTCTACTTAACAGCTTTCATTTGTGCCTGAGCACATTGACCAGCAAATTCCCTTCCTTGAAAAGACTAGATCTACGGAAATTCTAGCCAATGATTTCAGACTGAGCGTGTCCTCCAGGTGGCCCAAGTGGCCTTGTCTTTGATCCCCACAGGCTCAGGCCACCCACCCATTCTGCGTGACAGGACATTCTCCCTCCCTCTTCCTTTCAGGGGACCTGTTTCAGAAGCCTGAGGTGTCCACTGTCAAGTTCCTCTTCCTGGTGGGCGGCTTTGCGGAGGCACCCCTCCTGCAGCAGGCCGTGCAGGCTGCCTTCGGGGACAAGTGCCGCATCATCATCCCCCAGGACGTGGGCCTCACCATCCTCAAGGGCGCGGTCCTCTTCGGCCTGGACCCCGCCGTCATCAAGGTGCGCCGGTCCCCGCTCACCTACGGGGTGGGCGTGCTGAACCGCTACGTGGAGGGCAAGCACCCCGCCGAGAAGCTGCTGGTGAAGGACGGCACCCGCTGGTGCACCGACGTCTTTGACAAGTTCATCTCTGCTGACCAGTCCGTGGCCCTGGGCGAGCTGGTCAAGCGTAGCTACACCCCAGCCAAGCCCTCCCAGCTGGTCATTGTCATCAACATCTACAGCGCCGAGCATGACGACGTCAGCTTCATCACTGAACCCGGGGTGAAGAAGTGCGGCACGCTCCGCCTGGATCTCACCGGGACTGGTGGCACGGCGGTGCCTGCCCGAAGAGAGATCCAGACCCTCATGCAGTTTGGGGACACTGAGATCAAGGCCACAGCCATCGATATAGCCACCTCGAAGAGTGTCAAAGTGGGCATCGACTTCTTAAATTACTAACCAGCTCTCCCTGTTGCCTGCCCCCTTGGACTCAGCTGTCCTGCATCTGCTGACCTCAACCCTGACTGTTCTTTCCCTGACCTTGACCCTTGACTCTTGACCTTACCCACCTGAATTTCAGCAGGGAAGATGAGCGCAACCAGGGCTAGAAATAGGTAGGGATGTTTGAGGGCACACTGGCATCAGAAAACCTTTCAGAAACTGAGATTGAGGTTTGGAAATAGGAAATTCACATATCCCAGAGGAGCAGCTAGTTTTCATGGATACCAAAGAGGAGAGGCACCACCCGACAAGGCAGTCAGCACATTTCTGCAGCAGCGATTGAGCTCGCTTTGAACAGACTTCAGTTAAGTCGTTAGGATGCCCTCCCGTTATGTTTTAGATTTGAAGTGAGATCTTTAAGCCAAGAGGAGATTCTTCATGTCTTTGAGACTTTTTGTTTTAAATGTTTTAGATGGCAGTCAATATAAAAAGCCACCCATCTGCAGTGAAGTTCTTTTCATCATCATGTGATTAAAAGTGATGATTCAGTGGGAATTTGGAGCGTTTTTAGCCGGTAGGAGAAGACTGCCTACACTGGGCACTATTTTAGGTTTTCATAAAATTTAAATTCCAGATAGGCTCAGTGAAGAAAAACTGTAGACCGCAGCCTCAGCTAATCCACTAGGGTTCCTGTGAGTAGGAGAGCTGACACCTCAGCTTTTCAGTAGACAAACCTCGCTTTTGATAGAAATGGATGGTAAAGGACAACTAACGTGTCCCAAATTGTACACTGTGATCTAATTCCGAATGCCAAATCCTGATTTCTGAATTCATAAATAATTCTCGTTACTCTTAGTAGCACTTAGATGTGGAAAAATTAGGTTGCAACTGTTGGCTTCACCAAGCTCAGGGGTCCAGAATGGCCCCTTGCCCTGGAAAGGATCCATTTTTACCCTCTTCCCTACTTACCCTCACCCCCCAAGAATTATGGCCATTTGTTCCCACATTTAAAAAAAGAGTACGTTGGTGAAACATGAGAGATGAATTCTATGTTCTACTAAAATCTTCAGTTGGCAAAGTCTTTCTAAAAAGAATCTGTACATCTATACTTCATGAATTAGGCCCATTTTTTTCAAAGCCATTGTGTGGATCACCTGCATGTGAGATGCCCAGGCACGTGTTAAAAACAGATTCCTGGATCCCATCCCTTTTACTAACTGAAGCCAGATCTTGGAGAGGGCGACCCAGAATCTGATTTTTCATATATACCACAGGTGACTGTGGTTGACTGAAAGGTGGGAACCCCTAAATTTAGTTTGTGTCAAGAACAGAAGCCCAGACGTGTTTGTCCATGGAGAGTTGCCCTCACACCTTGCCCTGTGGGTGGATGGGGGTGGGTCCCCACCTGGCTTGGTGCCGGCACTTTTAACCCTCGCAGGAAGGACTGGGGGAGGAAATGATGGGAAGAAAGGAACCCCAAGAGCAGGATTGGCTGGGAGCCTCAAGAGCAGGACTGGCTGGGTCTGAGCTCTAGCCTCACCTTGGTACAAAGCCAGGAGCCACCTGAGGAAAAAGAATAAAGAATCTGACTAGACACACAGCCCATTTGACCTGTTCAAAGCTGTCTTTTCCACCTGCTGGGATCCATTCATTCCAATTTTGAATCACTGGAGACATCGTGAAGGAACAGAGAATGAACTTAGAGAGCAAGTTGAATTCACAAACCCATTATTGTTGGTATGCCAATTTTTAAACCACACTTCAATTTCCATTTAAACATGTCTTCTTTTTTGCATCGCCTGCTGCAGAACTCTTTACTAGAATTTGAAATGTGCACAAACCACAGAACTAGAGAATGCCAGCTACATAACTTGGCAGAGGGATTTCACATCCAGTCACAAAGGTGCGCTTGCTAGCATTCTCTTTCTCGCTGCCTGCTCTGCCTCAAAAGCCAGATGTTATGGGTCTTCCTTTGGTGTTGCCAGCCATACTTTACAAATAAGACTTTTCAATTCAGTTATGAGTAATATAATTTTATGTATATACAATATTAGAATATTGTACAGAATCTTTATAATATGTTTTTCTTGTAAACAAGAAAAAAGAAAAATGCTCTTTGATTTTGGTTGATGACATTGCTGCCCTTTATTTTCCACGATTTCATTTCATAATTGTGCTCACTTATCATTGATTTGTACCAATACCAAGCTATGGATTATGTATGCAAGACTGAGTGTTAGACAGAGATGCCTAGGGTCAGAAGACTTTGAGCAGATGGTTCACTTGGATCAACAGCTTTGTCAGACCCTTCTACAAGAACATCCTTCCCAAAGGTTCACAGTTTAAACTTAAATGAGCATCATAAAATGTTGATTCTCCTGTCCACTCTTTGAGAGCTGAGCATTCTGGCTCTATAAGCAATGTGCCTGTGCAGAAAAAACTGTGAAAACTCTTTGCATCCCTACAGTGGGGAGTCAACTTCTCCTTCTGGGACAAAGCAGTCACTGAGGGAAAGTATGTTTTCAGTACGCCAGGGTCAAAGGAAGGAATCAAATGGGGCATAAATCCAGCTTTTCTCCTGGATTCAGTCTAAGTGTAATATAGTCAATCTCCTCTTGTTTTGGCTAATGTAAGGCCTTTCCCACCTTGTCCTGATGATGTCTCCCTGCTGATTTCTCTAACTTAAATGAGCTGGTTAAAAATGAAGCGTTGGCAAATAGATGATGGAGAAGGGGCGGTAATTTTACTGATCTTTCTTCTGGCCCCCAGAGTTACAACTCCAGAAGGGGGTTAGAAGGAAACCCCCAAACCTAGCCCCCATCACTGAAATATTCTAGAATGAAAGCACTGGATAAGTAGACTTGGACACATTTTCTAATCTTAGAGAGTTTCAAAAAAGCCTGTTGTCCTGACCCACTAGTGAATTGTCCCTGGCATATTATCTGATATTCACGTTTCTTGGAAGTGGAACTGTCAAAGATTTGCTTTGTAACTGCCCCTTCTGTACACAGCAGGCATTAATAAATGCTGAATGGCAGACTGATAGGAAACAGGGAGAAATGTTCAAGTGCTTTTGCAGAGTGATGGCTAAGACGAGTCCAGATTACAGAGCTTGCCCTACCCTTAGAATGTTATTTAGATCAAATTTAGCTTTTAGAATCCAGGTCTGGTTAATTGCCAGGGTAGCAAAGAATCGCATGCACCAATATAAACAGGAGTCAAAATGCACTGGTAGTCAAAGATCGAATTTCACATCGCAGAGATGTAATAACTGTGATTAAGCTGCATATTTATGCCAGGAAATGGCTTAAGTGGATGGCTAGAATAAAAGTTGTTGGTCATAATGTCACACCTCTCATCTGCTTGGAATATGGAACTACCTTCTAAAATATCAGCCACTGGGGTCATGTTCACGGCAAGATAAACTCAAACTTCACAGAACTTTGCAGCAGTTCACATCTTAACAGGATTGTATCTGTAAACTTTCGTCTTAATGGATATCTAATAAAGCAAAACTCTGGATCTCTGGCCCAGAATATTATGTTTTGTCTCGCTTTGTCTCTGGATTGTAAGTAGAATTACAGACAGATCACGACAGACCTCATCTTCCTCTGCATCTCAGATGGAGATGGATGTCCATGTCCTCTCCTGGGTGTAGTCAGATGTATTGAGTCATTCCAAGACTGCCCCTCTCGTTAGCTGGGAACCAAGCCTCCATCCGTGTCCATGGAGCCCCGTTTCCTTGCAAGGTGGAAGAAAACCATCTAGTTGGAGAGCAGGCAGATAAGCTGGAGTGGCCAGTGACAACTCCACTGCACCCAAGTGAAGGTGACATGCAAAAGCAGAAGGCCTGGTGCCTTGCCCTTCTGGTATCCTAGCAGGCACAACAAGCTCGCTGGCTTGGATTTATTCCAGGCTCTAGCATCTGGGTCACCCTCCAGAGTTTGGCTCTAGAAGCTTCTGGATGGCCCTATGGGGTATAGGTGGCTTCTTCCTAAATGGCTGGCTGAGGTAGGGAAGGTTAGAAGGCACAGTAAAGAAACCAATAGGTAATTGGGAAGTAGTGCCCCTGGCTGTCATCTTGACCCCAGCCTCAGTTTCCTTGTCTGTAAATGGAGCAGTTGGGACCAGCAGTCTGCAGGCTGTTCTTTCCTCTGTCTGGTTCGGACAGTGGACAACGTGGTGGGTTTCCAAAGATGAGGCTCATCTCCGAAAATGAGCCTGGCCCACCCTTGGTTAGAAAGGAGTAGAATGTATGATGAATCAACTCCCCTTGACATCCATTCTTCCAGAGTGGTGTCCGATTTTTGTCCTTTTCCAGACCCCGCCACTTTGGAAATCCAGCCTTTCCTAATAGGAGGCAGCGGTGGCGGTGATAAGCCCAGGGAAGGGCCTTTATTTGGAAGCTGGCCAGGGACACAGGCCCCTCCCTCCCTTCCTGGCTCCCTACCCCCCACCCCTTTCCTCCCCCAATTCAGAGGCCCCACCCTGCTCGCCCCTCCACCTCCTGTGCCTGGGTTCAGGTCGCGGGAGAGTGGGGAGGGCCCGGGTTCCCACCCAGCCCCGCCCCCAGGCCGGGTGAGCGCACAATGGCGGCGGGGGGCGGGGAGGGGAGTGGGAGAGGCGGGCTGCTCGTGGGGAGCTCCGGGGGGCCGGGATTTAGGCAGGCCCAGGTAAGCCAGGGTTGGTGCTGCTGGGAAGGGTTTGTGTCCACGCTGAGCCCTACACCGGCCCCATCCTCAAGGCCCCTCCTCTGCAAGCTCCGCCCCTGCCCACCTCCTCCAGGCAGGTCTCCGGGTGGGGTCCTGCACCCTCCACCCCTCCCCCTCTCCCGCCAGTGTCACTCCTTTGGGAAACAGAATCCCACCTCTGGAGTTTTAGAGGTCATCCTTGGGTGCAGGAACCCTCAAAGAAGTTACTTGCCCTCTCTGTGCTTTGTTTTCTCATCTGTCAAGTGGGGACTGGAATAGGAGCCACTCCTTAGGGGAGCTGTGAGGTTGAACAAGGTAATGCAGCTCAGCCTCCACTAGCAAGTGCTCCATGAATGTCTGTTGTCATTTCTGTCCTCATCTGGAAATGGGGTCACACTAGCACTGCCATGGGGCTGCTGAGGGACTCAAGGACCAGAGGCATGTAAGCTCTTAGAGCACTTCTTGGCAGCGGGTGGTCAGTATCTGTGGAACAAATGAACAGGGTGAGGGGTGTGGACCAGCACCCATTTCACAAGTCGGGGATCGGGCGTGCACTAGACGGGGTCCAGTCCTCACTGCTCTCTGCCCAGTGGGGCCAAACTGGTCAAAGGACGCCCGTCACTGCTGACCACACCCTGACTGCTGCCCTCCTCTACCAGCACCCGAGGCCCCTCCTGGCCACCAGGGCCTCACCGGAGACAGATGATCTCGCCTTGGTGGCAGCAACATATGCCAAGTGTGGACCCTGGCCCATTTGGGGTCTCACTTGGGGGACAGCACCCCCATAAACTGGTGCTAGAATCAACCCACTTCCACCCTCTGCTCACCCACCACAGGCTCCAGGACAGCCCTTTCAGATTTCCTGATCTCCTCCAGCTACAGTGTCATCTATCGCAGGGTTTCTCCACTTCAGCATTACTGATACTTTGGGCTGGATAATTTTTTGTTGTGGGGGGCTGGCCTGTACATCGTAGGAGGTTTAGCAGCATCCCTGGCCTCTGCTCAACAGATGCCACAGCTATCGCCCCTCACTCCTTTCCCCCAGTCCTTGTGCGACTATCAGGTATCTCTAGACATGGCCAAATGTCCCCGGGGAGGGGAGAGACTCCACCCACCCACCCCCCTCCCCCTGATTCCACCCGGATAAAGAAAGGTGTTTGGGGATAAGGGTGCTTTGTCTCTCCCCTTCCCTGAGCTTCATGAACCTTTCACAGGGGTTCTTGGCTCTTGCTGATCTTCATGTTCCCAATCTCTGTCATGGTTTGTGACCACAGTGTGTGTGTGCAGTTCACAGCTGTTGGGTGGATGATGGATGGATGGGTGGCTGGAAGGCTGGGTGGATGGGAGGCGGCCTCCAGGGGAAGGCAGACGGCTGGGGGGTGCAATCTGCGCACCTGTTGTCTGAGTTAATGTGAAAGGAGACGTACAAGGTCATTGGTTTCCTACTTCCTAACGGAAGCCCGTTGGTGCTGCCTCAGTCCCAGTCCCCTGGAAAGGTCACTCTACTCCCAAGGGCTCTTGCACATACCCAGAAAGTACTCAAGGAGGGACATCTGATGAAATGTCTCTTCCTTCATTAATAGAGAGCAAAAGCATGGAGTCTTCCAAGACCTTCATGAGAAAAACGCCGATCACAGCAGGCTACAGTGGTAAGTGGTGACGAGGCCTGCAGAAGTGCGTGGCACGCAGGCAGCTCTCAGTTAAAGCCCATTCAGTGGAATTTGGGCCAGTTGCTATGAGGATAGACACAAAGAATAAGTTGGTGCTCATCCTTCTTCCCAAGGTGGGCTTTCTCAAGTCTTGTACAAGGGCCATTCTCGTGGTCCCATTCCTCCTTGTGTCCCCTAAAGGGAGGGTGACTTACCGTCCTGGGTTGCCCAGGACCATCCTGGTTTTAGCACTGAAAACCCTGCATCCTGGGCAAACCAGGACATCTGGTCAGTCTGCCTGAAGGCTTCTCCTCCCCAGGCTTCTGGGTTACAAAGGACTAAGTCACATCTCTGTGACTGACAAGGCTATTGGTTCCCATAGACCCTCTGCTCTCACATACAGCTGTTTTCCAGGGGTCAGGGAATAGTACATGAGAAATATCCTGAGGGTACCCGGCTTTACTTTGATCCTACTGGCTGGTCAGGAGCACAGGATTTGGGTCTGACAAACTGGGGTTCAAATCTCTGCTTGGATACTACCAATGTGAGAGCAGCTTAATTACTTACCTCTATACGCCTTACCTCTTTTCCTGTAAAATAGAGTGTATTCGTTTCCTAGGACTGCTGTAACAAATTCCCACAAACTGCGTGATTTAAAACAACAGAAAGTTATTCGCTCACAGTTCTGGAGGCCCGATGTCTAAAATCAAAGTGTCGGTAGGATGGGTTCCATTGGGAGCCTCTGGGGGAGAATCTGTCCCCTGCCTCTCTCTCGGCTGCTGGTGGCTGCTGGCCATCCTTGGTGTCCCTTGGTTGGTGGCAACTTTGCTCCAGCTCAGCCTCTGTCTTCACATGCGCCTCCTCCCCTTGTCTCAAATCTCCCTCTCCATCCTCTTATAAGGACAACAGTTGTTGAATTTAGGGGCCACCCGTAATCCAGGATGATCTTATTTTGAGATTCTTAATTTCTTCTGCAAAGACCCTGTTTCCAAATAGCATCACATTCACAGGTACTGGGGTTGGACTTGGACATTCTTTTTTTTTGGGGGGGGGGCTGCATAATTCAACCCACTACATGGGGAAATGATGGATTTTTCAGAGGATTATTATGAGGATTAAAGGAGCCGGTATACAAAACTTATCTAAAATGCCCCGACTCTTAGCAAGACTCAGTAAAGGTAGCTTGTATTCCTCTGTGTGTGCATATATAGAATTATTT
>PVKY010005464.1:0-17370 GCA_004027775.1 Bradypus variegatus
GCGATCTCTGCTGAACGGATCCGACTCGCGAGCGGGCTTTCTCGCGGCGATCCTGGTGCGGTGAGACGTCTCTCTTTGAGTGCGGCGTTCTATCCTTCACAAGCCTCGGGCCCCACGTTGGGCACCAGTTGTCCCGGCCCGCGGGACGTTCAACGAGAGCTCCGATACCTGTGAGGATAGAATGGTATGGGACAAGGAGGCGCGAGGAACGACAGCAAGACGGGATCGTGATCAAGCTGCAAAATTTTATGGAAGGGGTAGAGCATATATACTTTAGGGGAAGAGGGGGTGCCTGGTAAGGTCGGGTGACTATCGGGTGACTATAGGTGGCGGCTTAGGATTGGTGGCTGCTATTACTGGGGTGGTGGGCAGATGTGAGGTTAGCACTTTGGGTGTGAACTCCTCTTTTGGCGCTAACTAACTTCCTTAAAGAAGGCTGGGGAAAACCAAGCTGTTGCTGCACCAGCCCTGGCAGCCATGCCGCACAAAGAACCCCATGCATGCCACCCCAATCGTCCCCAACATTTCCCAGTATCATTTTTAATAAAAGAACCTTTATTTCATAATGTATAGTTCCAGAATTCATCAAAAGTAGCTATATATATAATTAAGAAAATTTTGTTTTGAGTTGCCTTTACTGAATAATTGTTTCTGGAATATTTGAATGCTCTCCAGGGCTGGATAGCCCATTTTTACTTCTTTGATATCTAGTGCTTTTTGGTTATAAAATATAATTTTTAAGAGGTAATTTAATCAGGTAAAAAGAAAGACAGTGCAGTTTGTGCATCCTTGTTCATGCACTATCTTCTTTAATTTTTGAATCTGGTCTTGTGGTAATATGCTAATTTTTTCTACCTACAAGATAGTTTAGTAAGACACTCCTTGGTGTCTGTCTGTGCATAGTGGCATCCCATTGCTTGGCTCTCAATCTTAAACACTGGAATGGGAGATAAAACTTCCAGCAGTGGTAGTTAGTGCATTTCCTGACTGTATCTTAGCTTCCTGATGTACTTTATAGGAATCCACCGTCACTAACATTTCTGTCTTTTAAATTCCAAATTCTTCATTTCCTGCCAAGACCCAGTAGCTGTCAGAACTTCGCCTCCATTTTTGGCTATGCAAGTTCTAAACACAGTTATGTTTGTTTTGCCGGAAAGGCTACTTCCTTCCATTCCATTTTCTCCCACCAGGGCCAAGAAGAGAACACTTTGATATTCTCCCAAAAGGTGTTCTTTCACCATATTATGCAGTGCTTAAAGGAAAGAGCTACCATTTCAAGTCTAAAACAGTCATCTCATTCTGAAATTGATTCTCAATACTTTTTATAAGACTGATGTTGTAATGGATTTAAAATAAAATAAAAGGATTTTGGGAGAAGACAGGCGTGGTTTTGAATCCTGATTCCTGACTCATCATTTACTGGCAAGTTACTTAAATCTTTCTCACTCAGTTTTTGTTTTTGTTTTTTTAAAATAGTTCCCCATAAATAGGTGACATAGTGTGATTCCTGTCTGGACCACTAACCCTGAGATTGAGGTCTGTAGTTGCTGTCAGCCAAAATGCTGAAACTGACTAAAGTATATGATATATGCTGTTTGCTGAGATCAGTGATTTACATCTAAGATTTAAATACTCTAACATATTTTCAAAAATGGGGTTGGTACTATACATACAAAATATAAACAAGACAAGACAGGACTACAGAAAAATAGGAAATGTTTTGGTGGCCTGAGAGCAAAGTGATAGAGAGAAATTTTAAATACTAGAAAAAGTTGCTAACTATATTCATGAAAATCATGTATTTCTTGTGAACGCTAGTGACTAGTGCTAGTGACAGAACAGGAAAAAACTGAGATTTGAGTGACAATTCCAGCAAAGTTTTGTTAGTTTGTATATTTTTGCTACATTCAATGCATATAATAAATTCCTCATTTTGAACAGAAAGAGGGATACACTTGGAACAAATACTTTAAGAATATTAGTTTGAAGGAGTGGCACACCTTTGTCTTAATCCCACTCTGCCTGTTTTCCTAATTGATTTTTTAGGTTATAAATGTCCACTCTACTTCTCATATAGAGAAACTTGATCAGGGACAGATGCAATTACATTTATGTTTCTAAATGCACAAACATACATAATCACTTACATATAAATATACCCAAGAACTAAACTAAGATGAGACAGAAGACAACAGGAATCACATGATAGGGAATTATAAGATCAAATTGAAATATAATCAAAATGTAATTAGATAGAGGTAGGGAACAACTTTAAAAAAGAAGAACAAAGTTGTAGGAGCTACACTATCTAACTTCAAGGCTTATAAAATTACAGTAATCAAGACTATATGATATTGGTATAAAGATAAATAAAACAATTCATGGACAGAATATAAGTCCAGAAATAGACCTGCATACGTATGTCAACTGACAAAAATACAAAGGCATTTTAGTTGAGTAAATAGGCTTTTCAACAAATGGTGATAGAACAATTGGATATCAAAATCCAAAAAAAATGAACTTTGAGCCATAACTTACCCAAATGCAAAAATTAACTCAAAATTGATCATGGATCTAACTTGAAAAACCCAAACTTTAAACATATGGAAGAACAATTTTGTGATGACCTTATGTTAGACAAAGTTTTCTTAGATACAACAACAAAATTACAATCTAAAAAATAATAATAAAAAAATAAAAAATATACAAATTGGACTTAATCAAAATTAAGAACAGCTCTTTAAAAGATACTGCTATAAGAATGCAAAGACAAGCCAGAGCTGAGTGAAAATATTTGCAAATTACATATTTTAAAAAGGAACTGTATTTAGAATATACAAAGAACTCTCTAAACTCAGTAATAAGAAAACAATGCAATTTTTAAAAAGGGCAAATGAAGTTGGAGAGACTTGGAGTGCAAGAAGGACTCCATGCACTGTTGCTGATTTGATGATGGAGGGAGCCACATGCGAAGGAATACAGGCAGCCCCTAAGGGTTGAGAGGCAAGCAAATGGGGACAAGGAACTGAAATCTGCCAACAACCCAAATGAGTTTGGAAGTGGATTCTTCCCCATATCCTCCAGATAAGAGCCCAACTGACCAGTCCCTTGATTTCCATTTAGTGAGACCTTGAGCAGAGAAGCCAATTGAGCCATGCTGGGCTTCTGACTACAGACCTCTGAGATAATAAATTTGTGTTGCTTCAAGCTGCTGACAACAAAAAGTGGGGATGGGGGTATGATTTGAACAGATACTTCACCAAAGATATATTGATAGAGAATAAGCACATGAAAAGATGCTCACTATAATTAGCATTAGCAAAATGCAAATTAAAAATAGAATGAATTACCACAAGACACCTATTAGAACATTTAAAATTAAAATACATACCATACCAAGCATTGGCAAAGATGTAGAGCAAATGGAACTCTCATAAACTGTTGGAATGTAAAATGGTATAACCACATTGGAAAACAGTTTCATTTTTTTAAAACATTAACCACCACCTACAAAATGACCCAGCCATTCCATTCCTAGGTATTTATACAAGAAAAGTGCAAGTATATGTTAATACAGAGACTTTTCATGAATGGTCACAGCAGCTTTGTAATAGTCAAAAACTGAAGCAACCCAATTGTTCCTCAACAGATACATGGATAAACAAATTGTGGCATATCCATACAATGGAGTATTATTCAGAAAAAAAAGAAATAAACTATTAATACATGCAACAACATGGATGAATCTCAAAATACTTTTGAGTGAAAGAAGCCAATCAAAAAAAAAAGGGTACATACTGTTATTTCCCTTTATATAAAATTCTAGAAAATACAAACTCATCTATAGTGACAGGAAGCAGATTAGTGGTTGCCTCAGCCACATGATTACAATATAAATGAGAGGAGATGGCCACAGTTATCCTTGGCAAGGGGCCATAACCTTCAAGCCTAGCATTAGCATGGGATTACTGGCAGGGAAGGTGTTGTGGAGGGATCAGAAGCGCCTGACCCAGGCTCACTGATGCTCAGCTTGAAACTGATGAATTCAGTGTCTTTTCATCATCTGTACACTTTGATCCAAGGACTGCCTCCCCGGAACTGACTGCCAAGAACATAAATGTCTTAGCTTCAAAATTGCAGACAATTCTTATCAGTTTGTATATCTCAGGGCAGATCTTCACAACATTTGTGAGGATGACTATGTTGTTTTGTGCATTAACATTTAAATACTTCTGTAGGAGCAAAAGATGAAAAATGAAAGAAGAGATTGACAAGAACAAAGAAATGAGAGAAAGAAATCATTTGGAAAGAAAAACACAGGATGGTAAAAGAAATCTGCGTGTAGGGCTATAAATATGTGGTTGACATATAATTCCTAATTAAAGTAAGGTATTACGAATAACAAGATATTTATTCATTTAAATGTGCAACTTAATTAAATCTGCTGCAAAAGTTTTAAATAAATTGACTTTGTCTCATTCATTATTAGATTAATAGGACAAATTGCAAAATAGACTTTTCCAGTCATTTCATAGGAATAATAAATTGATTAAACATTTAACAGAATCTAATAAAAGCTGCTTTCATGAATTATGATGTACACATTTTTAGTGGGATTTTAAACATAATACTAAGTCACTTTTAAGAATGCTTTATTTGATTTTCCAAATTGTAATTCACATAAATACTTTTGCTATTGTAGAGTTTGGGTTATGATACTCCCACTATTTTTCCAATAGGTGAGTTAGGAAAAATGTCTATGCATGATTGGAATATATTTATTCTTAAAACATATATGTGTACATATACATACATATGTATGGGAGCAGATTTCTATTGTAAATTAATGTTGCAGTATTTGCAGGTTTCTGATACCACATTTGGGAAAAATCAGGCAGAAGTGGTAAATAAAGGAGGCTTCCATAGTATTTTATCCAAAATGACCTGAGGGATGATAGAGGAGGAAGACTATGCGTTTAATCAAAGGATCACAGCTGTGGTCTGGAACCCCTTTTCTTGAAATATATCCTAATGGGGATGTCACCTTTTGGAAGGGGAGAATGAGCAACGAGACTATACTGAGTAGTAGTTAAAGCATAGACTTTTGGAGTTAAAAGATGTTACGTTCAAATGTTAGCGCCATTACTTAGATGTTGTAAGACCACGGACAATTTACTAAACTTCTTTGAGACTCTGTTTCCTCACCTGCAAATAGGGATACTATTAGTACCTCTCTCCCAGGGCTGTTATGATTATTAAATAAAATAATGAACCTCAGGTGCTCAGTGAAGTACCTAATACCTGAAAACTGCTCAATAGCTGTTAACTATTGTCATAAATAAAAGCAGGTCAGCAGTGGGTTCAGAGCAGGTTAGAGCAAGTGGTTCAGGCCTGAAGCTTGACCAGAGGGCAGACTTTGGAAACTGGCTCTCACATGAAATCCCCTGAGAGGCATAGTGGGTGGGGGTGAGCTGGGAGACCCTGACAGCTTAACCTCTGTTGTTCAATAGAGTCACTGTCCACATGTGTATGTACATTTAAATTACTTACAATTTAAAAAAATTAAATTCAGCTCCACAGTTGCACTAGCCACTTTTCAAGTGCTCAATAGCCACATGTAGTAATTGGCTACCATATTGGACAGCACAGAGATAAAACCATCTTGGCAGAAAGTTCTGTTTGACAGTGCTAGCTTAATGGGTCTGTGTTGGGATGGACACCAAGGCAACATTCTTTAATAACTGATTGATTTAACTAAAGTCCATACCAAAATGAATTTTCCTTCTCCTCTATTATTTATCTTTTATTTTACAGAATCTGAGGCTTATCAAAACCTAAAAGATTCAGAATGATGTTACCCAAGATTCTGTGCAAGTTTTCAAGCTGTTAAAATATTTTTGATCTCTGTTTATACCAGTGCATTTAAATTCATTCAGAGAGATTCTATGAAGGAGGCCGTCTTTGCTTTTCTTGACTGCATTTCTGAATTCTATCATTAGTTCAACATCTCTGCAAGTATCCATATCTGGTTATTAACATGTTATTTCTACACGCCTTCTTCTCCTCCTCTACTCCTCCTCCCATCTTCATATCCTCTGATTTGGAAGCAAGGCTGGGGGTGGGGTACTGTGAGATTTTTAAGTGATCATTATTTTGGTGGCAGCTGGTTCTTAAAAGCTTCGGTTTTGTGACAGAGGTGACAGAATCTGTTTCCGTGGCTGCATTGTCCTAATTATATTCCGAATGAACCACAAGTCTTGGGATAAAGCAGTGTTATACATTGTAGCATCTGCAGGGCAGCACTTTATGAGATGCTGGGAAACATCTAAATGTAACATGTGTAGCCAGTGCATTTACTGTCATTAGTTAACCAAGCCGCCCATGTGCCGCTTTCAGCTCCCTGACCCACATTTCATCCAAGCTTTGTTGTTTTTCTCCTGCAGGGTTATTTCCAGACTAAAGCCCAGTAGAGATCTCTGTTCTGACCTCCCTAAACAGGCAGTGTCACCTGCTGGGCTAGTGTTTTTTTGCTTCCTAGTCAATCTGTTAAGATTTTAGCATGAGATTCTTGGATACCTTTTTCACAAAACATATGGGAGATTGTAATTACTTTGGCCTGGTGCAGTTTTGGAATTGAGAGAGCAAGGAAGCAGTGCAAATCTTCTGTTCATAAATAACCAAATCTGTGGGCATTTTAAAAAGCATTCTGTGCAACAAGAGAATTTATGTGCCACATTTCACCCTTGGCACACTTTCCAAACGAATGGTTCAAAGAGAAGTTATATTAGGACAAATAGAAATGACGACCAAGACCAGATGTGGATTTTTAGTTAATATTCATGCAACACCCAGAGGGAAGATGGTATTGCACAATAAACTAAAAATGTCCTAGGCAAATAAGGAAATCTTTACCCTGAGGAACTGGCACTGCAAAGGTATGATTTATACAACAAAGAGCTGGGAATGCAGAACCAATGCAGGGTAGGCTGGGGCAACTATAAAAAAGAATTCATTGAGGAAGTGGTGAGGTAGCAGATGTGTGGAACCTACTTTGGGAAAATAAGAGTTTAGCACTTTTTGGCCAGTCTTGTGTCTAAGGTAGAAAGCCCAAGCCAACCAGTCTAATTTCCTTCATCTGTGGAGAGCAATAGTAGCTTTAAATAGAACATATATTTTCAGAACCTAAACAGCTATCTCACATTGGATCAGTATACCTTGATAAACTAAAAAAGCAATGCCCCCAGACTTTAAACGATCTCCAAGGATAATGATATCTCTAATCCAAGTTTCCCCCAAAGTTTTTCAAGGTAGATAGAAAATGCAGCATTGGTTTCTCAAGCCCTTGGAGTGCAGTCTGAAAGAGAATGGGGAATAATGCACTGGAAGGATATTGAGACCCATGTTAAATTATAATAGGAACATTTCTTAAAAGCAACTGGATTTCTCAAACACAGCTGGATTTTCAGCCTTCCATTCATCAGGGATGGCAAAATGTGCCACTATACTGCATATCTCACAGTCTTCTAGGCTTCCAGTTTAGAGGAAGCCTTGAAACTACTGAAGCCTTGAAAACAGAGACAGCTCTGGAAAATGCTTACAAGCTCTTAGCATGTTCAACTCAAATCTCTAATACTTTCATGCCTCGGAGGCCTCTTAATTACTGAAGAGGGCTGTCTGTGCATGACTACCTACCATAGGTTTTCCTGCAGAGTTGATGCATTCTGTAAAATTTTTAACCCACTTCCTTCTCTCACTTATGTTAGTACATTTTTCAAAACATGGACATTTCAGTTTATCCTCCCATGACAAAAATGTGTGGGTTTTCAGTCTGATGAATAAACAAATAAAAGCACATTAATTTGTTCACTTATAAATTCAGTCAACTTTTTAAAAAAAGTTTCTTCTACATGGGCAGATTTTATGGGCAGTGGGTATTATGTGGAAAGCAAGACTAATGAGGCCACTGTCCCCATGGAGCTTCCATACTCCCCCAAAACAAACCAAGCCAAACCCAAACCATGCTCTACTTCCTCTTTGAACTCCCTCTTAGTTTCCTCTTGAAATCTTTTGAAATTTGAAATTGACCTAGATAGCTAATCAAACCTCTATTAGTTATATTTGACCTAATACAAAATAAAGCCCACCAGCCATAAACCCTCTGGTCAATTGTTTTCAAGCTAACTTCCTTTTTATGTTTATAAAAGTCCCTTGCCATCCCTAGAAGCTTAAAGCAGCTTCCCTGCTGTAACAAAACTTTTGGTGTCCTGAATAAAATGCTATAATCTGTAAACTTGACTCCCATTTGTCTTTCAACAAGTTTGGAGGCCCCAGTGAGATACAGAAGGTGCAGCTCTGGAGCTGCCAGCTGAACATTTTTAAGTAGGAAGATTTTAGGTTTCAAAGAAACATTCTGTCTAATGCCTTAAGTAAAAACTGGGGTGGGGATGGGAGCTGTGGGGAGTAGAGGGATTGCAGGAAAGAGGCAAGGAGTCCCCTTAGAAGGCTACTGCATTAGTCCATGCAAAAGATGAAGGTAGTTTGGAATAGGATTGCAGCAGTGTCCCTAAGATTTGGGATGCGCTTTGGAGTTAGACATCTAAGTTTTAGTTAACAACTAAAAGGAAAAGATGAAATTGGAACAAATAATAATAATAAATAGCTTAACACTTCTATTACACTTGCCAGGACTCTTCCAAGTGCTTTACACACATTAATTAGTTTATTCCTCATATTAATAGCAGCCAAAAGATAGGTATTATTATCACTGTTTTATAGATGAGAAAACTGAGGCACAAGGAGGATTCAAACCCAGGCATCTGACTCGAGTTCTGCATGTTCTTAACTAGGGCTCAGTACTCCCCTCAGTGTGCTAAGAGCTGTTATCAAGATGTAAGGGTGGCTGAGGGGCACTCACAGAGGACCTTGATGGGCCTATCTATAGGATTTTTAAAACTTTTCCTGAGTGAGCAAAGGTTAAGAAAACAAAAAGGTAAAAGAACAGTTCTTGCCTTGAAAGATATGATTTCCTTTTACGTATGTTTAGATATGTTTTCCCGAGGGCACAAAAATGTACTCATCGTGGATGGCATAATAGGTCTAATCAATAATCATCATTTCATCTGTGTCCACACCTGGGCAGGTTTTCTTTGTGAAATCAGAAAAAGATGTAGCTCTATTTTACAGACGCCCAAACCATAGTATTTGCTATTCAGAGCACTGTCAGACGTCCAGAGGGCTCACTTTCTTGCCGCAGTTTTGGAGAGCAGGCTGCTTAGGCGCTGCCCTCGGTGGGGGCAGGGGTAGAAGTCTACCGGTCTGTTTACAATGCCTTGTAGTGAGCATGCAGCAGGGGGCGCTGCAGGAGTGTTCATCGTGTCCCAAGGTTGACGCTGTCCTAACAGAACGGGGCCAAGCCAGGAGGTGGGGCAGTCAGCCCGCGGTTCCCTTTGGTCTTGCAACTTTAGTACCCAGCGTTCGTATACACGGGCCTTTCTCTTACACTATATTTCATCATGTTGGAGGCTAGCCATCTAGTCCTGCGTCCGGGCGGAAAGGAGGGCATTAGCTTCCCGCTTATCTTTAAAAGATAGCGCTGTAGCGCGTTGCATTAGAGGCGTCTCCCTCTGCGTTTTCAGGGTCGGCCTGACAAGTCCCCCTGACAGTCGCTGCGGGGGCGGCGTGGGGGCGGGGTGATTCTCATCCTTCTCTGTTGTTTGCAACCTTTTCTTTTTAATCACACTGCAGGAACATTTCCCTTCCCACACATATTTTCAGTGATATCCCGGGACAACGGTAGGCTCGGAGCTGAAATCTCCGCTTCCCGAGAGGCCCTCCGTAACTCCCATTTCTGTTCACGATCTGTGTGGTGCCTGTGTGAGTGACTGAGTGTGTGTTTGTGACAGCGGAGGCTGTAGCACTCGCCAAACCTGTGCTTCCCTTCCCGGCCACAGAAGTCTTTCCAGCTGACCAGACTTGCGCTTGGCACACACAGCGCTGGGGATGAGACCAAGCCGGTGCCAGCCAGTGCCGCCTGCGCTGCCAGGCAGCAGCGGGGCGAAGGACCACGTCCTCCTCGTCTCGCTTTCCCTCTAGCCCCCCCCCCCCAGGGGGCACTCCAGCCACGCTTTAGGGCTGTCTTCCAGCAGATGCCCACAGTCCTGGGGGCTTGTCAGAGTGAAATAGAAGGTGAAAGAAACAGAGGAAGGAGGGGTAGGTAGGAGGAGCCTCCAGCCAGGAGGGAAAGTGGGAGGAGTCACCAGGGAGGATCTGGGTGGGGAAAGGGGCTGGGCAAACCCGGGATGGAGGGCTGGCCACGCAGGCGCGAAGGGCAGCGCCGAGATCCCCATGCCGGAGCTTCTGGAGTCCCCAGACGCCGCTTCTCACTTCACTGGAGAAGGGGCTGGGGCCGGGAGGGAGCTAATAAAGAGTGAATGAGCTGCAGCTGCCGTGGCGGCCAGAGTCAGCCCGAGCGGCACGGGAGCAGTGCGCCCGGGAGGCGGCGAGGGGAGGCGGCTCGCCCTGTCCCTCCCACCCGCTGCTCTTTCTCTCTCTCCCTTCAGCTGGTTCCGGAGTCTCCTTGGGTCCGATCCCTCTGTCCGCACCCCGCACTCTCCCACCTCCTCCGAGTGCCACTCCTCACCTAGGGCGACCCGAACTGCCATGGGTTAGGGAGAGGGCCGTGAGCCGCGCGAAGGACCAGCTCTGCGCCTCCGCCGGGGGGCGCGAAGCCGGAACGCCGCTCACCGCTCGTGGGTGCCGGGCATGGGGAGCTCCGTGTGAGCTCGCGCACTGGGAGGACGGAGTAGCTGCGGAGACGGGCGCGAGGAGGAGGAGGAGGAGCGGTGGATTGGAAAGACCCAGGGGAGGGAGAGGAGAAAGGGTGGGGAATCAAGAGAAAAGTGAAGCTGGGAGGAGAAGGCGGCAGAAGGTGGGGATTGATGCTTCTGTTTCTTGTTGCGCTGCTGCCCTCGTGCTGGGAGCCGAGCCGGAGGGAAGGCGGTGGAGAAATGATTGCAGAGTTGGTGAGCAGCGCTCTGGGGCTCGCCTTG
Source organism: Bradypus variegatus (assembly GCA_004027775.1). Taxonomy (NCBI): domain Eukaryota; kingdom Metazoa; phylum Chordata; class Mammalia; order Pilosa; family Bradypodidae; genus Bradypus; species Bradypus variegatus. The sequence goes on from PVKY010005464.1 coordinate 11,049, forward strand.
TATCTCAACACCCTGAATGCGGATTTCTGCTATGATGACAGGTAAGGGGGGCAGAGGCAGGGTCGACGGGCTGCGTGGGGACTCCGCGTTGGCTCTGAAGCGTCCTGCTTTAAGCTCGACGTACATATTGGAGGATTTGGTCCGGGGCCAGAAGGGTTAGGAGACACCTAAATATTAACACCTAAAACAAACACCACAAACGCGAGCGCGCTGGGCGGGGTGAGGGAGTTTCGGCTCCTGGTTTGTAGCAGGTTCTCTCGCTTGCTTTTCGGCTATTGGCAGACGCTTAAGTTTTTAACGGAAATCCCGGCAATTTGGGAAACTGTTTAATGAACGTATTTTTGAAAAGTCTTAGGTATTCCTTGGTGCAACAAAAGCACATTAAGCGATTTTACGTCTGGGTTGGAAGGAAGCCTCTCCCTGCTCCTTAATAGATATACCCTGTAACGTTTCCTTTTGTTGATGGGACATTTTTATTTTCCAAGGATAAAACACACGTTTGACAGTTGGAAAAAATAGTGGAAATTGAGATCGTACACCACTTCAACTTTCCCTTTTGGCGTGTACGGTACTTCACTTTGAGCCAAGATGCTGCTGATGGTTTCTCCCGTCCCCGCCCCCCCCCACCTCCACTCCCCACCAATCGATGGGGTAGCACTTTATAAAAGCCTCAGCTTTCAGTTCTCTTTGGGAGTTTTACATTAGATGTTAATTATTCTTTTGTATTAATTGGGGAAGAAGACGCCTCTAGAGACTGAAGTTGTCTTCTGCATTGGGTTAGTTTGGGTGGCTAATGAGACCTGGACTGTTCTGTCAAAGAAGCTGCATCGATTTCTGGAAAATGTCACAGTTGTGCTGGTGTCTCTACCTATTTTTTTAAAGCGTTGTTAGTGTTTAGAAACTTATGAAAAGCTCCGCTAGCCATTGGAAATTCCAATTTGTGCCTTTTCCGGTGACTTAATCTGATTACAATTAAAACAGATGCATAATTAAAATATATTAGGGAGAACAGCACGCCTGGCTAAACTTATTAACCGTCCTAGGGCGTTTCATGCTCCATTGAAATTAAACCATCCAAAAAGTGAGCACAGATTTACTTTGACAGCTTTTCAGCAGCCTCTCTGGGCTATGGAAAGTGAATGGATCCCCAGGGTCAGGGTGAGGCAGTGAGTGAGCTTCAGCAGAGCAGTTGATAGTGAGGGGAGGTGAATGATGAATCTTCTGGTGGTAATTAGCCATATTCTGTATTTTCTGGTGTTCCCACTCTCAGGCTAATCGTATGTTCATGGATATATTCCTTAAGTCATTGAATCTTGGTCCACACCCATTTATCTCTTACAAAATTCCCAGATAATAGGTGCAAGAACATAACCAAACCCTTCTTAATGCATTTTATGTAGCATTTATCAGGTACTAGTTGATATAAGCCACTGTTAAGTGCGCACTTTTCCTCAACTTTTAAGCAGCGTACAGATTTTAGTAATCATGCTACATTCTTTGAGAAATGGTCTGTGTAGAAGAATGAGTTGAGCTATTTTTTTTTTCCAGTTGTATATTATAATGCACCTGCTATCGCTGAGATATTGGCAGAATAAGCCCTTGCTCGCAAAGATGAGTGACTTCACTAAAATCAGCTCAGGGGCAATTTGAATAGTAAGCATGTAAGCCAAGAATACAGAGCTTAAGAAAAAAAAGTAATTTACTGTAATACTGTAAACTGTTATAGAACACTGTGATTAAAGCAAGGATTGCTATCATATGCTTTTTTAAATTGCTGTCTGGTTCTTAAAAAGTATGCCAGAGGAGACTTTTCTTTAACATTAAAGCTAGAACTAAACTAACTTTGTGCATTTTTCTATAGCTCTGATGCTTATTCAGTGATCCTTATTCATCAGTCAGAAATGCTAGGACTTTGTAACTTGGGGAAAAGGATGTGAATGTGATGATGAATTAGTTGTGCCTTGATGGTTGACTGTTGTTAAAAGTTCTTCACACGCTGTAGGGTTAAATGTTGTTAATATTCCTGACTTCTACCTAGCTACATAGATGAATTTAGTGTGATGATTTGCCCATATCATATAGTTGATGGCATGCACAATATGATGCATAGACGTTAAATACTGATTTAATGTTGAGGTTCTATGAATACAAATTATACTTTGCTCCAACTTGAAAAGTGATTTCCTAGAAGCAGAAATACACAATCACATCCTCTTAAGAGTTTGAAATCTTAAAGTATCAAACATGGTTTTTGTGTATCCTAGAAATGATAAAATGCATATACATAGGTGCACTAAACTTGTTTGGTGAATCATTAGCATATTAAGCATGTTAAGACCATTCAGTTCAAGATGTACTGTAAATTGTGACTTTTCAGATACTCATTATCAATCTACTGTAATGCATTGCGGTTTGGAGGGGGAAGAGGGCTAGGGTGTCAAGTAGAAACTGTAGGATGATGTGTTTATTTCTACCACTCCATTTCAGACCACAAAGACTCAAGTTTAAAACATTGTTTAAAATACATCTGTGGATTCCACTGCCCCTCCCGGGAGCTTTTGTGAAATACGTTTCTGTAAGGAGAGGTCAGGGCTGGAACTGAAGAGAGCAGCATTCAAGAAGGGTGATGGCTTTTATGCCTGACTTGGTTAAGTCAAGACACTGCATTTTAGCTTGCAGAATCTGGCATTTACTTTAGGAGGCTTTATATTTCTTTAGATTAAACATTATTGCTGTGGTACTTCTCAAAGTTATCATTTCTTTTAAATATAGTGATCAAGTTAACTTTATAAATTACATATATAATTACTTTCAGTGTTTGATGTAGCCTGGTTGTGCTTAAGTGGTAATATGAAACTTTTGTATAGCAAAATCAATTTCCCTATAATAAAATGTAATGTTTTACAAGTGTTTTTGTACTAAACTTAAGAATATGCCTATGATGTGATGGAACAACAGCAGAAGTGTAGAATTCCTGATATCTGATTGAAAAAGCACATATGGTTTCAACTTCATTTCTCCTTCCCCTTGCGTTCAATCTAGCAATGACTGTACTGAATCTTATGTTTGTGGTTAAAATTGGAATTATAAATATGCAATCTTTGTCAAATTTTAAATCATTTTACATGTGACCCATCGAAGGACCCACTCTTATTTACTGGAGAAATTTGTTACTTTGGTCAGTGAAAAAAACTTATTGACCCCAGATTCCATGTTTTCTCACATATTTGTTGTGGATGACATTGCCTCATTTTATCTTTATCCCCTTAAAAAATACTGCTATACATTTCCCATAGAGATAACATTAAGAGATAATTCAGTTTACTTCAAAGGAGCAAAGGTAAACTATAACTGTTGTTTCAAAGATGGATTTCATTTTGCCCATACCATCTAATTGATGGCATGTCCAGTATGGTATATGGTATATAGACAAGTAAATAACATAAAACTTCTGCATGCCTCTATTCTCATATTATAGTAAAATAATACATTATTTAAAAAAAGACAGTTTGATATTTTGAAAGGGTGAAAATATATTTGTGGTGTTTGTGACTGTATTGGTGAGTTTTTTTTCCCCTATTGCCCAATTTTTGCATTTGTTAAACCCAACCACAATCATTAACGTTACCCATAATTCTTTTAGTTCTTCCATTGTGCAATAATTGTGTGAAAGCTGAAGGAAGAAGTTTCTACTCTTGAATTACAGCCACTCAAAGCTCTTAATAGCACATTCATAGTTTAGATGTACATTTGGATATGAATGTAAATCTTGGTATTTATAGAAATATTATGATTTTTTTTCCTTAACTCATAAGGATTTTGATAACAGTATTTAAAATGAAGGAATGGAGGTTTTAAGGCATATTAACAATTTGAAAAACTCTGCTTTTTCCTAAAGATATTCTATTATTCCTTCCAGTTGGTCTTTAAATTATTGCTTGTTAGAGTTTTTGACCTGATATGATAAGAATCCTTTCTGAAATGATCAATCACTCTGTTAGTGTCCCTCGTAAAAGTAGTCTTTAATACATTTGCCTTTGGACCAACCTGGGATTGTTTTCTTGAAATTCCAGTCTATTCAGCCACTGAAGGCATGCATGGTATTTAGTAAAAGCACATATAGAAAGTATTACTGTAAAATTAGAGAGGGAGAGATTTGTTTTGTATCAAAGGTGTCTCATCAGCTCATTCTCAGAAGAAGCCAGTGTTTACAGGAGCATTGTTTTATTTATTAATTTTGTCCCCAGTTTATAAGACACTGAAAAATGCAGTTGGATGCAATCTGTAGTTTATGAATTATTTTATATAGCATTTTATTTTCTAGCTAAGTTTTTATTGTTTAAACACATCTTTTTTGAAAATGTCCATTTTGCTGTTTTGAACATGCACATCTCTTACCAGTAAATTAAAATTAGAAGAAGCCAGTATGGACCAATTTGCCTTATCTCCATTGGGCCTGTCTCATGGGGTTTATTCTAGCAAGAGATCCAAATACAAGCACTGAGTGATCATGAACAAATAGCATAGGTAAAATTGCTTACCATCTGTCTCTTAGTTGTTTTCGTAGGATACATTTGATTATTAATTTACATTGGCAATTCTTTGGGCTGCTGTCTTGTCATCTGTACTTAATTTTTCAGTGCTAATGTGCCCCTCAGGTAACATGGAATTCCCTCCTGCTATAATTTTGAAGTGGCTGCAACCTTTTAGATTACAACATGGGTTAGGGGCACAGTTTGTCTTCCTAATCTCTGTTGCTGCTGAGCACATTAAAAGCATGTGTTTAAAATGCCTTTGATGGTGCAGCTGTTTATCATAGGCTAAGGGTGCTTTTTTTCTAAAACAGGCACCTACATAATACAGAAAAGAACAACGTTTACCCTTAAGGTGCTCTAATAGAAGAAAAAAATGGCAGTTGACAAACTTACTTTCTTTTAACTTTATTATTCTCACCCAAATACTTTCAACATAATAACATATAACTTTTAAATGTTTCTATTCTCTCTTGGAAGCTAAGTATTTATTGTATTAGCGTTGGGTAGCAACTTTAATGGTTTCACAAGAATGACAGGCGTGGCAGCCTTGTTTGAAGGAACGGGCAGGTTGTTCAATGTAAAAACCTAGGAATAGCTCTGGTCATCTTAGAGCCTGGCTAAATTTTGGAGAAACTGTACAACTTCTGCTTTCCATGTATGAAAAAGGAATAGTATTTTGAATAATGACAGGTATAATTATGCACAATGATAGCTAGTAACTTTGAAGATTTTATTTATGTGTTCCTTTGAGGAATAAACAGCTAAATTCAGTACTCACCAATTAATGGATACTACTAGGCACATTGGTGTATATATATATATATATATATATATATATATATGGTACTTAATACATATTCAGCAGATGTTCACCCTTATTAACAAGCACCTCATCTAACATTATCTGTCATTTCCTATTTCTACTGTCAGTGGCTACCGTAAAGTGCTTGAATCTAGGAGTCTGCTGATAAAAATTAATAAACTGCTCATATTTTGTAGTTTGGCAGGTAGAATTTCACTTGAATTTGCCTCATTTTTGTTAATTTTTGATCTCTTATTCATGTGTATTTTGGTTGATATACATATTTTTAAACTTTTCTTGGGCCTCTGTTGCCTTCTTTCCCAGAACCTGTGCCTGGGACCCATGGCAGGTGGCTCAGACTGGCCTTCTTTTTGATCTGGTGCTCTCTGTCTCTTCCTTCACATGTGTGGAAGCTTTGGAATACCTTGCCCAGATGCCTCCTGCCTGATTATCCGGGTCAGTTGCTCTCCTTGGAGGTCTGCAGTGGCTGAACTCGTTTCCTTGATTGGTCATAGGGGTTGTAGACTTCTGCCTTCAGGAATTTTTAGCTATATTTTCTAAGCAGTTAATTCCAACAAGATGCAGCACTGTGTCAAATTTCTATTGATCTCTCTTTTCTCTCCTTTCTGGCAGTATAGCTTTTCAGTAACATTAGTAGGTTTCTCTGGTACTCAAGGTTTCCAGAATAAATAGAATAAATGTTTGTTTTAGTGTTTTAGAAATTTTTTGGCTTTACTCTTGGGTTTACCACTATGGCCCTTTTTCTCTACAAGTAAATGGGAAAGTATTGAGCAAACCTATCTACTCGGGAATTTCAGAGAAGACAGGAGCACTGAGATGATATGTTTTCAGAATTCTGTATTTTCAGTTGTTTTTAGGGTAATCTATTTTGTTTAAGGACATTTCATAAACTGTACCTAATTTAAACAACTAGAAATGATTATATAGATTTGATTATGCCTAAAAATTTTATAATGGAAAAGAG
>PVKY010005465.1:0-17369 GCA_004027775.1 Bradypus variegatus
ACTGCTGCGCCACCCCCCCCCCCTTCCTGGGTGTGTCTGGGAAAGGACCGCAGGGCAAGTGCCATATCTGCCAGAGCATTCAGTGCAGCTCTGTGCCAGCATTGAAAGACAAGAAAATACTTCTGCATGTCTCAGTCCTGCTGATGTGATGCTTGGTTCTTTATAGCTGCAGTGCGCTTCTACAAATACTGAACTAGTTAATTCTTGTCATGTGTTAGAACTCAGTGTCACTTCAGGGAAGGTTTCCCTAACTCCTCTGCTTCAACTTGATTGGTCTCCCTCTTTTACATGTTCTTAGATTACTATTAATGTTCTTCATGTTACCCACCGCAGTTTGCATTTATGATTGCTTGGTTTTCTTTTTCCTTCACTGGGTTGTGAACTCCAGGTAGGCTAACTTTTGTTCCCCTGCTTGTAACAATACCAGGCATACTGTGGGTACTCAATATATAACGTCTTGTTTAATGAGCAGTTGGTTGGAGATCTGTTAGTAGAGAAAGATTAGCTTGCAAATGGAAAGATGCTCAATCTTGAAATGAGAAAGTTGCAAAATAAAACAACGGGATTCTATTTCACCCATTAGGCTGGCAAAAATTAAGTCTTGAAGGACGACTGAGAACTTGTGTACACTGTTGGTAGGAAGTTAAATAGGCATAATCGTTTTGTGGAGTAATATGGTAATATCCAGTAAAATTGTAGCTAAGTGTACCTCATAACCCAGCAATTCCACTTCTGTGTATATATTCCCCAGTTCATTTCCTGGTCCAGTCAGTGTCCCACTTCCCAAGTTCTTATTTTATATCTTCTTTCTTTTCAAACTTCCCCACTTCTCATTCACCTGCCAACCTTGTTTCCTGGTACTCTGGGAAAAATGTAAGTAATCTGAAGATAATTACTCCTGTGTCCATGCACTCTTCTTTGCCTCCTTGCCTCCTGGTTGACTCCTCTTACCTAAGACCAACTCCTCCAATGAATTAGAGCCTGTGCTTAAATAAGGACATTGCTCACAATTGTCCTCTTTCCTGCATTGCCTAGGAGAGGGAATAATGGACCTTGTCTACTGGGTCTTTCTCATCAGCATAATAACATGTAATCTTCCTCATCTTTAAACATATACACATTCTTTATTCTTTTTCCCCCTCCCCCTTACTATATTTCTTTCACTTAATAGCAATAGTCCTCAATAGAGGTATCTAATACTTAATACTCATTGTCTCCATTTCTTCTCCCATTCTCTCTTGTATGCATTCCAGTCACTGTTCTTGTCAAGTGTTCCTGATGGACTCCGTGTTACTGAATCCGTTGATCATCTTTCAGTCCTTTTACTTGACCTTGCAACATTATTTGACACAATTGCTCACTTCTCACCCTTGGCCTATTTTTTTTCACTTGGCTCCCAGGTTATCACACTTACCTAGATTTCCTTGTACTTGACTCATTGTTATGTCTTCCTAGTCGTTTATCTCCCTTTAGTCTAGACAAAGGTTCAGACTTTGGACCTCTTTTCTTTTCTACATTACCCCCTTGAGGGCTCTCATCCTGTTTCATGGCTTTAAATATCTATCTGTTGACAACTTCATCATTTCTGTCTGACCCAGAATTCCATACTCATAACCAGCTGCCTACTGGAGTTGGATATCTCACAGACATCTTGAATCTAACATGTCAAATAAGGTGAACTCATGATCTCCCTCTCCCAGCCCTATCATAAGCATGTTCCTCCCTCAGTCTTCTCCATTTGGTTGAAAAGGCAACCCTATCCTTCCAGTTGCTGAAGCCTAAAATGAGAGAAACATTTTTTCGCCCAAAGCCTCCAAGCAGTCCTGTGCTCAGTTTGAGGATCACTGCCCCAGTGTTTTAGATGCTCTTTAGAGCTGCCAATATAGGAAACTAGAATTTCTTGCTTCCTACATCTAAAGCCCATCATGAACAAGGACAGGGCAGCAGAAACCAGTAGCCCCATGGACTGAGATCCTTTCCCCAGCTCAGCAGAAAACAACTCAACACACCTATGCCAGGCCCAGTTTTTTTCAGAACAAGCAGTGGGGAACCATTCTTGATTCCATTCTTTCACACCCCCATATCCAAGCTCCAGTAAGTCATGTCTACTGACTCAGGATACTAGAACATGACTGTTTCTCATTGCCTGTACTATTACAACCCTAGCCCAAGCTACCATCATGTCTGGCCCAGATATTTGCAGTAGCCTAATTGGTTCCCCTGCTTCCATCCTGGCTTCCCTGTGTTTGCTGTTAAACACCCAGAGTGATACTGTAAAAATCTAAGATGTCACTCATCTTCTCAAAGCCCTCTAATAGCTCTCCATTTCACTCAGTAACAGCTGAAGTTGAAGCCATACATAGTGCTGTCACCACTCACAGCCCCCACGTTATCTGACTCATCACTCCTCATCCTTCTTGATCTCTGCTCCAGGCCTGCTGGTCTCCCTGCAGTGACAAACACACACAGCAAGGTTCTGAGAGTTTTTTTGCTGTTCCCTGTGCCTAGAATCATCTTCCCCTAAATATCACGTGGTTTAGCCCCTCACCTCCTTCAGATCTTTGCTCTTACGAAAGAGCCCTTCCTTGACTACAATAGCAACCCCGGTCAATGGCATGCCAGTTCTTCCTAGCTTTGTTTTTCCCATAGCACCTACCACCACCTGACATTTTATATATTTTACATGTTTATTGTATGTCCTTCACTAGAATGTAAGGTCCACAAGAGTAGAGAGATTTTTGGTAAATTTTATTGAAGCATAACATAGATATAGAAAAGTGCACAAGTAGCAAGCTTGATGATTGGGGGCAGTGGTGTTTTGTATCTTTTTTTTCTGCTGTGTTGCGACCACAGGAGATACTTCAAATATTTAATTAGTGACCGAACTAATTACATGTACTAAATAAGGCTAAAATACTGAAAAAAAATCGGAAATAGAGTTGCAGAGGGATACATATAGTGTGGTATATTATAACATTTAAAATCCATTGTGTGTGTGTGTGTGTGTGTGTGTGTATCAACATAGATGAAGTAAAAGTAGAAAAGTATGAAAATAATCAACTTCAGAATGGTGGTTACCTCTAGGAGGAGACAGATAAGAAAGAATAAAAGAAGGCTTAAATTCTGTTACACTTGGTTTATTTTTTTTTAAAAGGGAAATATGGAAAAATATAAGCCTTTGCTAAAAGAGAATGATTCTAAGGTACTTGTTTTTTGTACCTCTTTGAACATTTGAAATCTTTCACAGTTAAAGTCTGCCTCTTTGCTCTTATCTCTCCTCCCACAAAGCTGTCTGCCAGCTTGGTTCCCCAATGGCATAAGCCTGTTGACCTGTACACCCAGCATCAATGTACCTGAAGGCTCTAGAAGAAATAATGGGCATTCATGCTTTCAAGGGTGAGAAGCTGATCCAAGCCCAAGAAGGAGGAGGGGTCTTGGAAATGTCAGGATCAAGCAATGTCATATCCATTCCCCAGAAATACCTTTTTAGGGACCAATTAAAAAGAAATGGGGGTGAGGTGTGGGGAGCAGAGGCCCTCCTGTAGATAAGGACATAAGTGATTATTTGCAGGAGTGGATGGAAGGAGATAAACTAATTTTTCCTAGTAAATGTTAGTGAAATCCCTGTAATTTTGGAAAAACAACTTTTAATGGATAAAGAAGTCATGAAATTTGGACTTGAAACATAGATGGTATTTTATTGGGACTTTTCTATTGACTTGGAGTTGCTGATAAGGGCCCAAAGGCGAAAACAAAGTACCATGTGCCTGAGCATTCTAAAGGGTGCCAAAAGGACTGAGCACACTCTCCCACAGGACTCGGGAGGTATAAGACTCACAACCACTTGTTCCCCTTCTGCATCTGCACCCTGTGTAAGAAGGTTCTGGTCCAGAGGCAAGGGGCTTTATGCTTCCCAGGGTGAAGCCCCTGTTCTCTCTCCACGGGATCAGGGGAGGGACTCAGGCACCAAGAGAATGACAAGAAATATTGGGGGCACTTGTAAGGAGGGGGAGCTTGGCGTCTCTATCCCCAGTGAAATCAGAGGCCCACTTCTGGGTGGCCACCCGGGGTTCTCGGAAGAGCTTGAGGCATGTTGCCTTAGAGAGAGAGGGTGTGATGAGGGGAAGTGGACTTGAACAATGGTTGGTGCCTCACAACTGTGGGGATTTTTGGAGGGGGGCGGGGTGCTGCTGGAGTGGCCCCTAGCGACAACAGAGTGAGGATTCTGAGGGCCCCATTTGTGCCTGGGAAGAGAAGGACAGGACCGCACCACCAGCTTTCTGTGCCTCTAGAGAGCACAAGACAGGATCTCAATGGCTCCAGAATAGGTGACCATATAATTGAGCATCCAATTACAAGCCTTGAGAATGAAAGGGAAGCTAACCACGCTGCGGCTGCGGCAGCAAATCCGGATGTATTCTGCCCCCCGTACACGGAGCTCCCCAGAGAGGAGGAACAGAAGATGGGCAGGAGCCGTAGGTCTGTGTCTCAGTGGCTGCCTGGCCAAACTAGGGAAAGTCCCACCTGGAGAGAGATTAGAGGTGAGGCCTGCTTGATTCCAAAGGGGGGACCTTTGGCTGCCCCCCTTAATTAACGGGGCGGGCAGGCACACCGGGATCTTAGAATAAGGAATGAGTTTGGAGTTTTAAACTAGGCAGGTTTTATAAGTTTTAATAACCTAAAGTAAGCCCGAAGTTGGTTTTTGTACAGGATAAGGGATTCGACAGCGTGGCGGAGGTAAGAAGCCTTTTAATGGTGACAAAGCCCAGGTTAGAAAGGTTTATACTATCAAATGTAGAATAAATAACGGAGATCTGGGTGTGCCCTATAAAGAACTGTCCAAAGGAAACCCACTTCAGTACCCCCGACATTTTACTAATGGGTGGGGAGTGGGATTCCTGCAGATGCGTTCAGGACACCTCGAAAAGAGCAGCCCATCCAAACGCCCTTCCCGTGTGGCGCGGGCTACAGACTGCGATCCCCAGAAGCCTAAGCGGCGAGTGCACTTCCGCTTCCGGGTGTGACGACTTCGGTGGAGGCCGTGGGCGTGGGTGGGAAGAGAGCGAAACTGGCGCCTTGCGCGCTCGTTCCCGGTCTGCGCAGCCACAGACATGTGTGCCTCTCTTGGGTGTTGGTTGGCTCCCTTGCGCCCGGGGCTAAGCCGCCTTCTCCTCCAGTGCCCTACCCACAGGACTCTCCTCTGCTCATGCTCCCCACTGCAGCCCTAGTGGCCATTTCCGGGGAAGAGGGCGTGGTAGATTTCATGTGGTTGGGTTGGGCAGTCGTGGCCTAGCGCTGGGCACCTGAGCACGCACCCCTTTTCCGCCGTTACTTTCTCTTAACCTACTCCATACGTTGGGTACAAGTTGAACCGCATAAATTTGTCGCGGTGAGCAGAGAAACTCGAAGTCATCATTTCTCCCATTTCTGAAAAGGGGTCCCCCAAACAGGGACATAAGGAACACAGACCCTGTCTACTTCCTCTGCTCCCTTCCTAGGGACAACCAGGGTCCTGTGCAGGAAGGCCTGCGGGGGTGGGGGTCGGGGTGGGGGATGAAGCCTTGAGGGGGGGTTTACACACCCAGGGATGATGGCCTAGGTAAGTGGGACTAACTCCTCACAGAAAATAGCTTAAGAAGTTGGGTGAAATGTTGTATACATCAAAGAGCTAACAAGGGAGTGAAGAATCTGGGGTCAAGCTCTAGAAGAATCAAGAAAGGAAGTCATAATCCCCGCCTGAAGGCATTTGCTGATGGAAAGAGACACCTATGAAACCCTGCTGTGAGGGTGGTGGACTTGCAGGATAAGGGGTGTTTGTGAATGTGAAAGTGCTGGAAGCTGGGAGTCGGAAAAAGTCACCCCATGTTTGAATTGTGACTGCAAATGAAGACACACTGGGGAAAAAAAGTGGAGATACAGATGGCATAGATGTGTCTCCCAACTTCTTGTAACCTTGGAGGTGTAGGGAGCCTCTGGCTCGAACTCTTAACATGGACCAGACCAGTGGTGTGCCCAGGAGCCTGTCCTCAGAGACAGGTAGTATAATCTCAGGTATTAAATTATTCCTATTATTTTTTGAGGAAACTTCCAGCACACTTTTAAAGATAAGAAGGAAATGAGACATCATGGATGAAAACATGTCAAAACAGACAACAAATACAGATACACAAACATGAAAGATTGGAATTAGCAGAGAAGGAATATAAAATAGCAATTCTTAAATATCTGTAGGCACAGGAAAGCATAAAAAGTGACATTAGTAAACTTGGAAAAAAGCAAATAGAACATATAGAAAAAATTAGTAATTTTTAAAAAATCCAATTGATGTGTTTGCTCTCAAATTACATATAAAATAAGAGAGACTTAATGAACTGGACTAAAGGTGAGAGAAATTGTCAAAAATGCAGCAGGCAGAGACTGAGATGGAATGTACAGAAGAAAAGATAAATTCATTAAACCATTCAATAAGAAGGCCCAATGTGAATGTAATCAGGTTCCCAGAACGAAAAAAAAACAGAGAACAAAAAACAGAAAATGTATAAGAAAACTGTGGCATATCCACACAATAGAATATTAGTCTACCATAAAAAGGAATGAAGTACTGATACATGCTGCAACATGGATGAACCTTATGCTAGGTGAAAGAAGCCAGTCACAAAAGGCCACATATTGTATGATTCCATTTATATGAAATATCCAGACTAGGCAAATCCATAGAAACAGAAAGCAGATTTGTGGTTGCCAGGTGCTGGGGTAAGGGTAGAATGGGGAGTGACCGCTTAATAGGTTCAGGTTTTCTGTTTGGGGTGATGAAAAAGTTCTGGAACCAGATAGACTTAATGGTTGCACAATGCTGGCAGTGTACTTAATGCCACTGAATAGTACACTTTAAAATGGTAAATTTTATGTGATATGTATGTTACCAGAATAAGAAAGAAGGAAAAGAAAGTAAACAACATGAGAACCAAGATAAAAAGAACAGACAACTGGAAGAGAGACTCGTGGGTAATCTAGTTATTGGAATTATTAGACAAAGGTATAAAAATGAAAAAAATCAGTCTGAAGCAGAGAGAAAAAAAAAAGTACAGAAAACCACATAAGAAACATGTGAGTCGTGGTGTGATTGGACTTCCAGGAGGAGAGGAAAAAGAAAATAGAACAGGCAACATTTGAAGAGATACCAAAAGTTTTTCAAAACCAAGGTAAGATAAAAAGGCACTGATCCAAAAAGTTCTACAAACTTAAGGGGTAGATAAATACATAGGCAACCACACCTAGGGAAAGTCTTGTATTGTAAAGCAGCTGAAAAGCAAAGGAATAGAAATAGTAAAAGCCGCCAAAGACACTTGGTCTCCAAAGGGCAAAGAGCAAACACTGGAAGAATCGTAAAGAAATATACCTAAGATGGAAAGGTGGAGTTGCTCCCCGGACATCCCATTGAGTCTCTGGCTCAAACCCATGGGTAATGCCCTGATGCCAGCTCTGGGCCCAAGATTGCACAGCCACAGACACCCTACCTGTGTGAGAAACAGTTCTGCAGCTTCTGGAAAGGGGCAGCTTCCACCCACCACTGGCTGGCCCCAGAACAGTCCCTGGACCCAGGAGGTCCTGAGTGGGGGCCTAGGGCCAGAAGTGGGAATGTCAGATGCAAGGAAGCTGGACCAGAGGTCGGGAGGGATAAGGGGTGCTCATTTGCTGCCCCCCACCTTTGTGTTGGGCACCCACCTGGAGCTCTCAGGGATGCTTCCTTCACTTCTGCCCAGAGGCTACAAGGTCAGTGGATCAGGGATCCTACTCTGGGGTGGAGGTGGGAGCGCGTCCCAATCCAACAGTAGCCGGCCAAGAAGGATGCAGCCCTGGAACCGTTCGGTGGGACAGGCGGGCCTTCCAATGGCCCACACCTACACCCACCCTCCTCTTCCAGGCCGCAGACTCCCCCCCTTCCCCCTGCCAGCAAAGTCCTCGCCCTCCACCGCTGAGGTCCTTGCAAGGTTCAGCAGGAAACCAGACGCCCCGGAGTGCTCGTGAGGAGGCGGTGGCCTCTGTTCTGGGCAGTCAGAGACCCAGGAAAAAGGAGTGAGGAGTTAAACTCCCCAGTTGGAGGAAATGGGCAAGAAAGTAGGAGAAGGGAGGGGAGAGCAGAAAGGGGTGGGAAGAGGAGGAGGAGGAGGGACTGAGGGAGGGGCGGGAACCACAAAGGAGCCCCAGGGGGCCCCACCTAGGAACTCAAAGAACTCAAGGGGGCGCAGATAGGGAGGATACTACACTAACTACAAAACTGTCTCTGCCCACCGACCACCCCAGAGGATCGTTTTGGTCCTTTTCCACTTTCCATTTGTTTTCTAATTTCATCTCACAACCCCAAAAATAGTGGGGGGTGAACATGAAGGGACCCACTCCCAATGTTGCCCAACCCACCTGGAAGCCTGGGTTCCTGCTACCGGTTACCTCGAGGAAAGTTGACCAGTGGGAAAACCGTCCCCGCACCAGGCATTCTCTGGTGGGTCAAAATACTCATCATTTCTCCAATGCTATTGTGATTAGAGAAATAGAAAGTTATTTTTAAAATATCACTGTACTCTTAGGAGATCTTATCATTTTGTAGTTCAGTGGTTCTGAAACTTCAACCTGCATCAAAAATCATCTTGGGGGCTTGCATTTCTATCAAGTTCCTCAGGGAACCACATTTTGAAACCCTGATTTAGAACTACTTTCACACGGGGTTCTGTTTTGTTTTGCTTTTCAGTCTAACATTCTGCTCCCGTTTATTCAGATCCTTAGCGAGTTTTCCCAACTGCGGGATAACGTTTCTTGGAGGATATGTACTAAAATATTAATAAGGATGGTAGGAGTGAAAATGATAAAAACTTGTGCTCTTCATTTTTCTACAAACTTTCTGCAGTTCTCTTGTTTGACTATGTAAGCTGAGAAGTGTGTGTGAGAGAGATTTTAACAGTGTGGAGACCTAGCTGGCGCTGGGGCCTGCAGTCCCTCATGGCTGTCCCTGGATGGGCCTCTCGAGAGGGCTGCTTTGCCTTGAAGTCTAGCCCTCGTAAGGATGGCGTGAATCGCTCACAGTGCCCTAGCGCACCCAAGTCTGGTGCCTTCCCTAGAAACCCTGTGCAGCAGCCGGCTGAGAGCTGGTGTGTGTGTGTGTGTGTGTGTGTGTGTGTGTGTGTGTAAGTGCTCTGGACCTTCTCTGGACCCCTGGCTCCCTGTCAATCCCTAAATTAGGACTTGGCTGTGTGTTAGGCTGGCTGGTTGCAGTAAAAATATTTATATTCAGTTATGCTGTCTCTCCTCCCCTCCCCCCAGGGTGATCAATTGTTTGCAGGCACTTTATTTCTCACTGATTTTAAGCCCTTACATTCTCTTCTTTAAGACCTTATTTTCAGGAACACTTTTGTTTTTTTTGTAAATTTGCTCTGCATTTTTTCATTTTCCAATTTAATAGCATTGCTTTGTCTTCTTTCTTTTCTTCTTGCTGCACATTCAAGTATTCTTTCAGGGTCCTGGACCCAGCAAGTACTCAAAAAAAAAATTATGAAAAGACTAAACAGACAATTCCTAGGCTCATCAATCCTTTCCCAGTCAACATGCCTTGCTCGCTGCCTGGGGCAAATTTCTTAAGGTCCCAGTGCCTCAGTGATCTCAACTGTAAGATGGGTATATTGAGAGAACCTACCTCCTAAGACTGTTGTGGGTTAAGTGAGTTAACACCCTGCCCAGTGGGTGGCCCATAGCTCTATAGACCTGTCTTGCTATTATTAGGATTTGATCTTAGCATCTAGGCTGTAGTGGCCACAGCATTGGGCCTGGAGTTAGATATGACTCTTACTAGCTGCGCCGTCTTTGCACTCGTCGCCTACCCTCTCCGAGCCTCAGTTTGTACTACCCTAGTCCAACTGTTAGGGCTGCCATGAGGTTTAAGTGTGTTGATATCTGCAAAGCACTCAGAACCTAGTCGGGCTAGGTGAACAGACTGGGGCTGCGGGGGCGCGGGCCCGACCGGGGAGCTCTCCGGACGTGTCCTCCAGCAGGAGCGGCGGCGGCAGGGCCCTGCCTCCTCCCTGAGGTGCCGCGAGCTTGACCGACGGCCACCAGGGGGCGGTGCCGGACCGCAGTAGGCGCCCGGGAGGCGGCGGAGCCTGGAACTTGTTCTCCAGCTTTCTTCCTTCTTTTCTCCTTTCTTTCAACGGTGCTGGAATTCGCGGTCTCCATCCACCGCTTCTGCATCGGAAGGGAGAGATTTGGAGGACCCATTACCAAGGAGCGAAACACGCAGATCCGAAGTTCCCCTGATGTGATGCAGGGGGCAGGCTCCAGGAGCAACTTGAGCAAACGTGTTTTTTTCCTCACAACTTTTTAGTTTGAAATTTTTTATTTTGAAAAACTAACAAATGTTTTAAATACTGTACAATCAGTAAACACCCATATACCTCTTCATCTCGATTCACCAATTGTAAAAACATTTTGCTAGATTACTTATACACACAGACACACACTTTTTATCTATTTATTTTTGGCTGAAGCATTTGAGAATTACTTCAGACATCCTAAAAAAAATGTCGCCCATAAGTACTTCAGTCTGCATCTCCTAAGAACAAGGGCATTCTCCTTCACCACCACCAGCTCATAACCACATCTTAAGAAGCTCAACAACGTTGATGTAATACTATTATCTAATATACGGTCCCATATTCAAATTTCCCCAGTTGTCCTAATTATATCCTGTATAGCTGTGGTTTTGTTTGGGTCTTGATCCAGGATCTGATCAATGTTTAGTTTTTCTTTCATGACATTTTTGAAGAGTCCAGGCAAATTGTCTTGTAAAAGGTCCCACAATCTGAATTTATTCTTCATGATTAGGATCAGACAAGTCACTTTGGGTAATGCCATTGCAGAGGCAATGTTATCTATGTCCAATTACATCTTATCCAGAGGCATATGTAGGTTTCTACCATTATTGGTGAAATTAAGTTTGATCATTTGGCCATCTGTGATTATTTCTTGTCCCCTCCCCCCATCCACCCCCCAAGAAAGATACAGCAAAGACATCACTAGAAGCAATCAGCCAAATCCAGGATGCAAGACAAATAGTCCAGTTTCTCCAAAAAAATCCATGATAGGGGAAAAAAAAAGAAGAAAAGGCTGTTCTAAAATAAAAGAGGCTTAAGAGATGCAACAACCAAATACATCAGATGGAGCTTGTTTGGATTCTGATTTGAATAAACTAATTGTAAAATGACACATTTGTGACAATTGGACAAATTTTAATATGAATTAGGTATTAAATAATGTTAAGAAATTATTGATAATCTTGGGTGTAATGGCATGATTATTTTTAATTATTTTAATATATATTAGTAAATTGTACTAAGTACTCATGCAATGGAGTACTATACAGCAGTGAAAAGAATTGACTCAAGCTTCATATATCATACTGGATAAATCTAAAAAAAAATGTTGAGTGAAAAAAGAAAATGATAGAATTATACTATATATCCTGAAAAACAATGCTAAAGATGTTTATGGAAATATGCATATGGAGTAAAAATAAAAAGCCATGCATGGGAATGATCAACACTAAGTTCAGTGGCTGATGTCTGGGGTAGAAGGGCGAGTTGTGGTGAGGAAGGGTACAAAGGAGGCTTTAACCATAGCTACTGAGTTCTTTTTTTTTTTTTTAATTAGGCTAGGTTGTGGTTACATGAGTGTTCATTAAGTTATCTGTCTCTTTTTGAGTATACCTGAAATTATTTCACAAAATCTTAAGAAAAATTTGCATAGTTTATTTTTTGAAAAAATAGCTTTTTATTTATCGAACAACTGCTAGATTTAAAAAGCTTAATATATAATATCACCCCTTTACTCATTCCCCAACACTCTGTCCCTAGTCCACTCCACCCCAGCCACACTGGCCTGCTTGCTGCCACAAAAAGCTGAACATGTTCCTGCCACAGGACTTTGGCACTTGCTGTTCCCTCCACTGGAACATGGTTTCCACAGCATCTCCTTCAGGTCTTTGCTCAATTATCATTGTTTCAGCTAGCCTGTCTCCCTGGCACTGCTCGACTTTTTCTCTTTCACCTTCTGATATACCATACAATTTACTTATTATGTTTGCTCTCTGTCACCCTGGTAGGATGAAAGCCTCATAAGAGCAAGGCTTTTTTCTGCTTTATTCACTGCTGTAATCCCAATACCTCAAACAAAGCTTGGCACTTAATAAATATTTGCTGAATGAATGAATGAATATATTATCTATTATGGTGTTACCAATTAGCCCAAAGTTTAGCAGCTTAAACCACAAACATGTTTTCTTCCCCATGACTTCTGAGGGTCAGGGATCTGGGAGCTGCTTAGCCGGGTGATTCAGGCTCAGGTTCCCTCAGGAGTCTGCATTTGGGATTTGGCTGGGGCTGTAGCCATCTCACGGCTTGACTAGGGCTGCAGAACCCACTTCCAAGCCCACTCATGTGGTCATTTGCAGACTTCGTTCCTCCCTGGCTGTTGGCTGGAAGCTTCAGTTCCGTGGGCCTCTCTACACGGCTGCCTCATGTCACATCAGCTGGCTTCCCCAGAGTGAGTGATCTGAGAAAAAGAGACACAGAGAAAGCAAGAGCACCCGAGAGAAAACCCACCCTCTTTTTATCACCTAATCACAAAAGTGATATACCATCTGCATTAAGCAGAAGAATGGCCCCCCAAATATGTCCAAGTCCTAATCTTCAGAACCTGTGAATATGTTGTCTTATGTGGCAAAAGGGACTTAGGTGGATGTGATTAAGGATTTTGAGATGGGTGACATTGTCCTGGGTTGTAGGGCAGGTCCAATGTAATCGTAAGGGTCTTTTAAAGGGAAAGAGGGAGGCAGGAGATGGAAATTCAGTGACAGAAAAGGAGATGTGATGATGGATGCAGAGGCTGGAGTGAAGCACTTTAAGGATGGGGAGGAAGGGACCATAAACCGAGGAAGGCAAGTGGTTGCAAGGAGCTGGAAAAGTCAAAGAAACAGAATCTCCCCTGGAGCCCCATCAGTAAGACCCATTTTAGAGTTCTAATCTCCAGAACTGTGAGGTAATAAATTTGTGTTCTTTTAAGCCACTAAGTTTGTGGTAATTTGTTCCAGTGGCCATAGGAAACTAATATACCACCCTCCTGCCATATTGGATTGGTTAGCAGTGAGTCACTAAGTCCAATGCACATTCATGGGGTGTGGATGCCAGGAGACACGACTTCTGGGGGCCACTTTAGAGGCTGCCTACCACAATGGATGAATTTCCATAAACTCCACTTTACTGATGGGCAAACGGGGGCTCAGAGTGAACTCATTTGCCTGAGCTCATAATTTAACAATGGTGGAGTCAGATCCATTGGACTCTCAGAATAAATTCCAACCTCCATTGACCAATAGCTATGAGGACCTACCTGATCTGGTCGCTGCCTCCCACCAAGCTTATTCCCACCTCAGGGCCTTTGCACCTTCTCTTTCCTCTCCAAACCTGTTCTTCACTGGGCTGACTCCTTCTCACCCTTCAGTCTCAGTCCAAATACCTCCCACCACTCCTTCTAACACAGTGACTTTCTATCTCTTCACCCCACTGTTCACACTACTTCCACCTTCTATGAGAACGTGGGCTTTTCCTGCTTTGTTCAGTGCTGGATCGCTAGTACTGGCCCTTACTGGTGCTCAATAAGTGTTTGCTGAATGAATGAATGAATGACTTCACAGGGAGGTGAAAGTGTTAGAAAACCATCCGTTCAACTCTGGGCATCTTGAAATAACAGTTATTACCTGGCAGAGCATGTGAGGGTCAAGAGATTAAAAAAAAAAAAAAAGAAGAAGAAGGAGTAAAGAAAAAAAGAAGGACAAGTCCTAGAGTCACCGAATATGTTTTTAAAGAAATGAGAATTTCAATTCTCCCACCACCAATAGGCTGCACCTGGGAGCATCCGCAGGGCTCTGTGCCCTGAGAGCCCCTTTGCAGAGGGAAGAAAGCTGGCCGGGAGGGTGAGCCACCCACCAGCACCAACTTTTGGGAACTAACTGAGCCTTTCTTCCCAGGTTGGTTCTGCCTGTCCCCACCCTCCTTCCTGCAGGCAAAGCCTTCTCTATTTATGCAGGAACCAGAGCTCTGGAAAGACTCTGCGGGTCAAGGGGGAATTTAGTGGGCGTATGTCAGGCAGAGAGACACGTCCAGATCAGGGAGGCTGCATTCTCGTGATCTTGGACAAGGAGCCTCTTTTCTCAACCCCTCTCTCTCTCATTCTCTCTCTCATTTTTTCGGGGGCGAGGGACTTGGGTGCAGAAGTTTGAAGCAATCATCTCAGTTCACAGTCCACTCTCATAATTGGCTTGTGCAAGACCCCTCTCTGGTTTCATTCATTCATTCATTCATTCATTTCTTTTTGTCTCCATTTCCCACTCCCATTCCCCTCCTCCCCCACTCTGTTTAATAAGATCCTTGAATTTGTATGTAGCTTTGTCAAATGTGTAGTGCTGTTTCATGTGAGTGTGATTTTACTTTTTTAATTAAAAGATCTCCTGCTATAGATCATATTCTGTTTCTTACTGTGGTAGTACACCTCCAGGATGGTCCCCAGTAGTTCCTGTCTCCTGGTATTCACCCCTTTGGGTAGTCCTCTCTCACAATGAATAAGGCTGATCTTCAACCAATAGGATACTGCTGAAATAACAGTGTGTGACTTCTGCAGCTAGATGATAAAAGACTTGGCAACTTTCTCCTTGCTCTCTGTTGGATCACCCACTCTAGGGGAAGCCAGCTCTCACATTATGAGGGCACTCAAGCAGCCCTGTGGAAAGGTCCAGGGGAAACTGAGGCCTCCTGCCAACAGTACTAGCTTGCCAGCCACTTGGGTGAGCCATCCTGGAAGTGACCTGCTAGCCCTAGCAAAGCCTTCAGAGGCCTGCAACCCCTGCCAACATTTTAACTGCAACTTAGAGAGACCATAAGCTAGCAGCAGTCAAGCTGCTCCCAAATTCCTGGCCCATAAAAAACAATGTGAGATAATTAATGTTTATTTTTGCTTAAAGCACTAAATTTTGGAGTAATTTGTTACACCGCAACAGATAACCGATACACTTACTTTTTCCATTCATTGTCTAATTTAAAGATCTGTCCAAGTTTCTGTGTGTTTTTCTAGTTCAAGGGTCAAGCAGACTTTTTCTCAAAGGGCTAGATAGCAAATATTTTAGGTTTTGCAGTCTAGATGGCCTCTGCTGTAAATACTCGGCTCTGGGTTACAGCCCCAAAGCAGTCATAGACGATGTGTAAGGGAATGAGCACAGCTGGGTTCTAAGAAGATTTCGTGCACACTGAAATTAGAATTTCATATAATTTTCACGTGTCTGAAAATATTATTCTTCTTTTGGTTATTTTTCCCAATCACTTAGAGGTGTAAAAACCATTCTTAGCTTGTGGGCCAAACAGAGGCAACAGGGCCAAACTGGCCCAAGGGCCTTTGTTTAGGGAAAGTCTAATTGGTCTAATTCATTGCTTTGAACTGCTACAAAAATATTTGAAAGTGTGTTTTCACCATATTTTACCTATCTCTTCTTCCAGAGAGAAGCACCTGGTTTGCCTCCAGCTCTTGGCTACCACAAACACCACTGCAGTAACATCCTTGGGCTGTGTGAGAAGGTCCCCAGGATTTTTTCCTGCAGTGGAATGGCTGCATCTCAGGGTGAAAGGCTGCCTGAGTTTACACAGTCACTCGCAGGGCACGGGAGCTCCCATTTCCCCACATCCTACCAGCACTTGGTATTATCCAACTTTCTAACTTTTTCTGAATCTGGGAGTGGTGTCTCCTCTTTGTGTGCCTTTCCCTGATAACTAATGAGTCTGAACATCTCTTTGCATACTTCTGTATATTTAGGTGTTCCCCTCTGTAAATTGCCTGCTTATGTTCTTTACTCCGTCTTCTAAGAGTTTCTGACTTTTTCTGAGTAGAAAGAACACTTCCCCTACCTGAACTTCAGTTTCCTTGTGTGCACCATGATGACTTCCAAGAGTCTTCTGAGATGCCATCTCTGTTTGTGAATCTTTGCAGCCAAGTTTCAAGTAATGGGAATGGGCCAGATAGGCTGGGGCTGGGTTTTCATGTATACTATCTATTTTAGAAATCCCTGTTTAACTTGGGGATTTTAAAGGAAACTTCCTGGTTTAAGGAGGTTGGGTACCAGCCCTGGGCCACACAAGAAGATCATGGGATTGAGCAGAACCATGAGCAGATCAACCAGGCCCAGAAGCTGCAATCTATTAGGACATGCTTGGACTGCAAATTAGAACAAGAAGGGAGCAAACAGCATTTCTGCTGAATTAGAAAAGATAGATATTCCTAAATGATAAGGGATGGGCCTGGAGAGAAACGGGCCTTCTCTCCTGGGCTGGTGCAAGGGAAACTTCTGAAGGACAATTTGACAACTATGTGTCAAAAACCTCAAGCACTTGCATACCCTTTCACTCTGCAAATTCCCTAGGAATTTCTCCTCAAGTGGTAATTGGCCAAAGGCAAGAAGCAAAGTATTTGGAGGAAAGTGTTTGAGAAGGGAGTGGGGGGATAGCACACCTAAATATCCCACTTTAAGGGATGAAATACTATATTTACCATCTTTGAAAAGATGTTCTATAGAAGGATTTCTAACGCTATGGGAAGATGTTTATAATTTGCTGAAGGTCAGGGGAGAGATCCAAGTTATAAAATTGTGGATACTAGAATTATTTCATTTATATAAGGGAAAAATATATGAATAAAAAACACTGGGAAAATGCAATAAGGTGTTTAGTGCTGACTGTGGTCCAAGCACTGTTTTCAAAGCCATTAGCTCATAATTCTCCCACAACTCTTTGAGTAGACACTGTTAATAACAGGTGATTCAGTGGCAGAGAGATTCCAAAAGGAGCCGAGAGGTCACTCTGGTGGGCACTCCTACGCACAATACAGACAACCCTTTTTAGGTTCTAATGAATTGGGGTAGCTGGTGATAGATACCTGAAACTATCAAATTACAACCCAGAACCCATGAATCTTGAAGACAATTGTATAAAAATGTAGCTTATGAGGGGTGACAATGGGATTGGGGGGGCCATGGGGACCACACTCCCCTTTGTCTAGTTTGTGGATGGACGAGTAGAAAAATAGGGGAAGGAAACAAACAAACAGACAAAGGCACCCAGTGTTCTTTTTTTTTTACTTTAATTCTCCTTTTTCACTTTAATTATTATTCTTGTTATTTTTGTGTGTGTGCTAATGAAGGTGTCAGGGATTGATTTAGGTGATGAATGCACAACTATGTAATGGTACTGTGAACAATTGAATGTACGATTTGTTTTGTATGGCTGCGT
>PVKY010005466.1:0-17375 GCA_004027775.1 Bradypus variegatus
CTCTCTCTCCTGTCTTTTCCTATCAGCCTGTAGCACTCCTTTTAGTATTTCTTGTCTCACTGATCTCTTATTCACAAACTCACTCAGTGTCTTTTTGTCTGAAAATATTTTAATCTCTCCCTCATTTTTGAAGGATGGTTTTGCAGGACATAGAATTCTTGGTTGGCAGTTTTTCTCCTTCAGTGTCTTAAATACATCATACCACTCTCTTCTTGTCTCCCTGGTTTCTGTGGAGAAATCTGTACATAGTTTTATGGAGCTTTTCTTGTATGTGATGGATTGCTTTTCTTTTGCTGCTTTCAGAATCCTCTCTTTGTCTTTGACATTAGAAATTCTGATCAGTAAGTGTCTTGGAGTAGGTCTATTGATATCTATTCTTTTTGGGGTATGCTGTACTTCTTGAATCTCTAATTTTCTGTCTTTCATAAGAGTTGGGGAATTTTCAGTGAATATTTCTTCTATTATTCTTTCTTCCCCTTTTCCCCTCTCTTTGCCTTCCAGGATACCCATAACATGTATATTACTGCATTTCTTGTTATCACTCAGCTCCCTAAGACCCTGTTCATATTTTTCAACTTTTTTTCACCATCTGTTCTTTTGTGTGTATGAATTCAAATGTCTTGTCTTCCAGTTCACTGATTATTTCATCTGACTGTTCAAATATACTTTTGTGTCCCTCCATTGTGTTTTTCATCTCCTCCACTGTGCCCTTCATTCCCATAATTTCTGCCATTTGGTTTTTCAAGTTTACGAATTCTTCTTGAGGGTCTTCTTTATATCCTTCATCTCTTTTGCTTTATCTTCCTTCAGTTCATCAAATTGGTTTAGCATTAGTTGCCTCAACTCCTGTATCTTGGTTGAACTATTAGTTTTTTCCTTTGGCTGGTCCATATTTTCATGTTTCCTAGTATGGCTTGTTATCTTAAGTCGTCTAGGCATCTGATTTTCTTGATTAGTTTATGCTAGAGCTCATTTTCTCTCTTTTACCTAGGGGGTTTCTTGTTGGTTGGCTTTGTTCTCTGGCCTCTGTTACTCAGTTCAACTTATTCTAGTCCTCTAACTTAGGTTCTATTTAGTTGATCAGAATTTTCCCCTCTTGTTTTTTCTGTTTCTTGCTCTGCCTGTATGTAGCCTTTTTGTGAGTGGGTCTCCTCAGATATGGTCAACCCTAGTCAGATTTTCCCAGTCTTGTGAGGCCCAGGTCTCATTGGGAGGGTATGGAGTTTTCCTGAGAATGAGACCTTCCTATGAGGCCTTTAGAATTTGTGCTTTCCCTCTCCAGTCCAGCAGGTGGTGATTACCAGCCTGCAGCTCCCCCACCAGTGTAAGGAGGTGTGGAGATTTGAATTCTCCTGGTGACTCTGATCCTGTCGGGGGCGTGGCTGACTGAAGCTGGAATCTGAATTCCAGCCCCTGGGGTGTGAGTTCCCAGGAGGAGGACTGCCAGTTGAGCTGGACTTTCTTCCACTCTCCCAATCCTCAGAACTCCAGTTGTCTCTCAAAGAGCACTATTCCCTAATCCCCTCTCCTCTTTGGAGCCTCTCCAGCTAGATTCCGTGGTCAGCCTGAGTTACCAATTAAAGATGGAGGTGGAGACATTCTTCACAAGTGAATCTGGAATTCAAAGAAGTTCTGGGTACTCTGTCTCTCCCCAAGCCTAGCGTAGTCCTTCAGCTTGGGCTTTCTGATAGAAAATAACCACGTATGTTACTTTTGGATTAAAGAAATAGAAAAGAAAAACAAGAAAAAATAAAAAAAAAAATAAGTCCCTTTTGAAAGTCTTTCCCCAGCCTGGTCATTTTGTCAGTGTCAGAATAGAGGATTTAAAAATGTACTTTGGGCTATGGTCTGATAAGTACTCTCCGACATCTTCAGTTCCATCTCTGCCGGGGGCTATTGAAATGCAAAAAGATAAGGAGTCAGTGAGAAGCCAGCAGGGTCAAAATGTAGGGGAAGGAAAAAATGGCTTTTTTGGAGCCTGGGAATGGGTGCCCGCTTTTATGTGCCCCCCACCCCCTACTTGGAGCCCAGCACTTCTTTAGCACCAGCAGCTCCAAAAATTAGTTAATTAATTTGTTAATTAATTCTGCAGTTGATGCTGTGTTGAGCCCCCCTTCTTACCCTCAGCAGATTGCTGTTTTTTGGTTTTTGTTTTGTTTCCCCTTTCAGGGAGCCAGCAGCAAGACCGTCCATGGGGTCGGGGTGGGGAGGGGGGCCAGACCCCTGGTCCGGGGAACTTACAATGTTCGCTGTGATCTCAGCTTTTCCTCTGATTCCAAACTTGTGTCCGATGTGTGACTGGTCACTGGAGACCCCGAAAACACTGTTTCATACAGTTCTTGGAAAATTAGCAGCTGCTCTAGGGGAGAGACAAAATTCCGTGCCTCACTGCTCCCCCATCTTGCCCGCCTCCCTCCCCATTGACTTTTGACAAAATTTGGAAATACTCTGTTGGCTTAACTTTGGGCCAGCAAACTTGATAGAAAATAAAGACATTTTTGAAATTAGGTATTTGATAGAGACTGTAACAAAACAAAACAAAACAAAAACCCGAAATAGAAGATGTTTGAAATATTCTTGCTTACCTCACATTTGTGTAGAAGTGGCATTTCCAAAAGTGAAAATGATGTATCATTAGATTACAATGTCCTTACAGTTTTAAATTTTATAGTCTCACTGAGTGATTTACTTTGCACTTTTATCCCCTGAGCTTACTGCTCACTCCTAGGATCTTTTGCATGGGAGTGACCATGCATCTTATTACTGTATCCTTGGAGAGAATTAGGCCATTAGCCCGTGGCTGTGACCCAGTGTGATAGTAGCTCATCCGTGGAAATTTCCCTCATTTTGCCTTGCTCTGTATAGGGACAGCTGAATGTCAACCCTAAGCATATGCAGATTATGCCTTCTGGCTTATCCTTTCCCTACCTAATGACAATTAGCAATTGTCACAGTCAGTTTGCAGAAAAAATATTGAACTAGGAATCAGAATATTTAGATTCCCATCCTGCTTTACATTTTCCTAATGATATGACCTTGAACATCAAAAGCTTCTGTAAACCTCCCTTTCTTCCTACATAACATAGCGACAATGATAACGCCATCCTCATACAGCCATTTTGAAGGTGAGATCTGTATAAAAACACGCAGTTCAGGGCCTTCTCTTATATAATGTGTTCAGTCAGCATCGGCTGTAGTGCCATGCTGCTACTATTATAAATTTCTCTGCTTCTTTTCTTTCTTCTGCTTTTCTTCTCTTCCTCCTCCAGAATGTCTCTGTGGAGTTTAACAGATTCCTTTGCATATATACCTGAAAAATGGGTAAAATGATCCCACCCTCCACAAATATAGGCCATGCAGATGATTCTCTGTGAAACAAGGCTCTACAAAAATCAGGGGCATTACATTAAATGCACTACACCTGGAATTTTCAAATTTTAAATGTTGACAGGGACTACTAATCATGGTTCAATGCAAAATACTGTATTGGGAGAATGAAACCTTCCAGCTGATGGAACAGCAGCAGGAAAATGACCGTGAATATCTCGATGGATTAGGTGAACTTCTAAAAGAAACATGGAGGAGTGAGGCTGTTTCTTAGGAAGAATCCTTGGGGAAAGTTTAAATTTCTGAGACTGAAAATTCTTCCTTACTAATTTTCAGTATGCAAAGTGCAACCAGGTTTTCTCAAATGTGTCTCTTTTTTGCTTGGAGAAGTATGGTGAGACAATTTCCATTTCTGGTTTAAAATGTGTGTGAAAACTTTGGAACACTAAGCTAAGAGCCACAATTTTGTCCTTCAGTTTCCACATGTGATTTTGAGACCAACAGCTGTGGGTGGTTTGAAGCGGTCAGCGGTGACCACTTTGACTGGATTTGGAGTTCCCCAAGTGACCTTCCTGCTGAGTTTGAGCAACTGGCCCCACCTTGGGATCACACCCTCCACAGCGCTCAAGGTGAGGCATGAGTCGAGCCTACCTGCGCCTACCTGTTCATTGTGCAGCCACACCTGTGAGAGGAGGAGGGACGGTTACCGCGGCAACCATAGGACGTTGACTGTTTCACTGCAGTGATGCTGTCTGCATGGGATAATTCTGTACTGAGGTGGGATGCACTACAGATATGTTTTTGAGGAATTAATTGGATTTGCCAACTGTTTTTGGCATCATTTTGACCTAGATGTAGATAATAGATATATATTTATGTTTATAACAGCAAATTTGACTAGCAGTCATTTGTATTGACTTTTTTGCTATTACAGGGTCTTAATTTTGGAGTCTGGTTGAGCAGGAAACTTAGTGTGAGGCTTAGGAGGCCCAGGTCCCCTTTAGGATCAGGTGTGTGAACTGATGGTTCCCTTTTCCTCCCAACAGGGCATTTTATGTTCATCCTGAAGAAAAGCAATGTCTTGTCACAGGTTGCGAAACTCTGGAGCCCGACGTTCCAGCAGACGGGACCCGGATGCATGCTTTCCTTCTGGTGAGTAGCAAAAGAGATGGCCTGTGACCCTAAGTGGGTCTGGAAAAGGCTCTGACTTCCCAAGTGATTACGTCGGCCCTAGGGAGTGAGTGCGGGCTCGCTCGCTTCTTTTCCAGGATTGCATTTATAATCCCGCTGTTCCCTGGGAATGTTTTAATAACAATAATAGTATAATGATGATGGTGATGTTCCCATATGTACCTTCTTCAGATAATGTTTTGTACATAAACATATTTATAAAGCCAGTGGCGGGAAATTTGGAAGTCAAGTTTTGGGGCAATGAGGATGTGTAGGGAAACGTTTCTTTTGAAGCCTAGCAGAGCATTTGGATGCTCTAAAAAGAATTAGAACTGCTTCCTCAACATAGATTTTCCTTTTAGCTCTCATGCCTTCATGGAAGTTCTGGTGAAGCAGACCTTTGTTTTCATGTTTAAATTTAAAGTAAGCAAGTTATATTTAATTGGATAGGGTTCCCTGAAGGCTGGAAGCAGCTACACTGGTGTACAAATACCACTATAGCTGGTAAGTGCTCATTCCCCTACAGAAAGTGTGTAGTGCCTGGAACATCTCCTTTTTATCACACACAAAATTTTAAACGTGGAACTTCACTTAGTGCTTTCAGACAGATTCCTGCATTTATTAGCAATGGTTTCTGCCCTGGTTTTGCTTTAAAAATGGCCACTGCATTAATTTATGCATTTCAAATTTTACTTAGAAGCATGTTAGCACTTGTGCTCATTTCTTCAGATGAATGGACTCTTCCCCCCAGCAGTGGATGGTAATTTAGTTAAGATGCTTCCTCTTTTCTGGGCCAAACTCCCTGAGAAGTTGCCCAGGTTCCTGAGAGCTGTGGGGCCCATGCTGTGGCAGATAAGTTCTCCCAAACAGGTGTCCACAGTGACCGCAGGAAATGAAGGCCCTTCTGTGATCACTGATTATTAATTGAGTGTTGACCGGTGGGAGAGTCTAAAACTTAGATCTTCAGCACGGCCTGTATGTCAGCGGCACTCCTTGGGGTTTTCCTTCCCAGGTTTTATAACTACGGCCTTTCCGTGGGGGCCATGGAGCTGCAGTTGCACGTGGGCCCCACTGATGACGTGACGGTTCTCTGGAGGGTGCTGTACAACCAGGGTGACAGCTGGTCCGAGGCCACCGTGCAGCTCGGGCGCCTCGCCCAGCCCTTCCACCTGTCACTGGACAAGGCCAGTCTGGGCATTTACGACGGGGTCTCAGCCATCGACGACATCAGGTTTGAGAACTGCACCCTTCCCCTCCCGGCCGCGAGCTGCGAGGGGCCCGACAGCTTCTGGTGCTGGAGCTCCAGGGCATGCGTCGAGAGGCTCCGGCTCTGCGACCTGGTGGATGACTGCGGGGACGGCTCCGACGAGGCGCACTGCGGTGAGGAGCGTGGCCTGCTCTGGCGATCGTGGTGCACGTGGCCGGGCCGGGTTCCCGGAGGGTGCAGCAGGCCGACACCAGCGTCCTGCCAAGGCGGGTGGATGGGCGATCTACTGGCCCATCGGTGAGGCCGTCCGTGTCCGTCCGGCACACGGTGTGAGCTGGGGGCACAGTGTGTACGCATGGGGTCCCTCCACCGTGTGCTCAGAGTCCACCGGGGAGCCTGCCGTCGTGCAAACCACTGGCGCTCAGTGTAGACTGGCAGGCATGATCCCTGCTGCAGAGAAGGTGCCTTTCTTCACGTAACCAGGGCCTTGGGCCTTTTAGAAGCAAAGACCTAAATTTACACCACTAGTGTTTGAGTGGATCCAAACAAAATTGATGATTTTGACAATGGCGATTGTAGGAAATGTCACTGGCCCCCCAGGATAATTTGTTTTTACAAGTTTAGAAAGACTTTTTGTCTTTAACCAGTTCCTAAAATACCATTCCTGAAAGGATGTTGTTCTGATGCTAAAAATAAGCAAATAAGCCTTTAAGCCTCACAAAGTTAACTTAGTAGAAAAGGTTTATGGGAGTACAGCTAGAGCATCAGAATATTTTCTGAGGCTATATAACACTTGAAGAAGTAGCAGTGACATGAGACTTTTGGCTTCTCTCGCTGCTTTCCATCTAGACTGATCTCTTGTTTCATGGAACCCATCAGGCATCCAGAATCCGCGCCCTTTCCGGAGCTGCGTGTAGGCACGTGGGCTCCTTTCTGAGGGTGGAGCCACACAATTCCCTTTGGAAAGGAAGATTGAGTTTGCCGTCAGATGAAGACAGGCATGTAAAAACCTGCTGGCTTTAGTGTCAGTTTTTTGTCAAAAACTCAGAGACTTGACGTTCTCCTTCTGCTCCACAGCCAAAGGCCAGCAGGAGGAGCCCCACCGAGGGTCCCCAGTCCCCCCATGGGGCTCGATCAGTCACCAGAGGAGGACCCCAACAAACGCTCACCCCCCCTTGATATTTGCGTGCTCTGCTCCCTTCACTCGGGGTTTTCAGACACAGTGATCTGTTCTTTCCTGACCGTCATTCACAGACTCTTATTTGTTGTTTCCGGGTATTTGTTCACCAAGTGTGTGCCACCAAGCGGGACAGGACAGCTGACATTTATAAGTTTTTAAAATATTAACTAATGTAAAGGAGACTAAACTGTGGCACCACCTGTTAATTCTCAACCTTGTCCTCTGCCCGGACACCGTCCAGCGGTCTCCTCACACATTTGTTCTGAACTTGGTGCAGGAAAATCCTTGCAGCTTGAAACATGCGTGTGTTCCTACGATGCCCTAGAACTGGAGGCAGGGGTTCCGTAAGCCAGGGGCAGCCAGCTCTGCAAGCGCCCTGCGTTGTTCCAGTGACCGCAAGGAGCTGGGTGTACGTGACGTCCTGCTCAAAGGAGCTGCCGTCCAGTGAGACACAAAGCCCACCCTGTAGGATGCAGCCGCGAGCGGGCAAGGGCACGCGAGGGCAGCCCTGACGTCAGGCACAGATGGAGCTGGGAGAGGAGTCAGGTGTTGGGGCATGTGGGGTCAGGTATGCATGGAGGGGGAGCTTGGAGGGGATGGACAGGAAGACATTTAATTTGGGGAAGGTCCTCCTGCCTGAAAGACAGGGTTTATTTTTTTATTAAGATTTATTCACACACCATACAATCGTCCAATATATACAATCAATTGATCACATTACCATCATGTAGTTGTTCATTGATCACCCTGATCTATTTTTTTAACATTTTTCTTGTACCAGAAAAAGTGATAAGAATAAAAAATTAGTGAAAAAAGAACACCCATATCATCCCCCCACCCTATTTTTCATTTAGCTTTTTGCCCCCATTTTTCTACTCATCCATCCATACACTGGATAAAGGGAGTGTGATCCACAAGGTTCTCACAGTCACACTGTCACCCCTTGTAAGCTACACTGTCATACAACCAGAAAAACAGGGTTTAGACATAAGTTAGACCAAACCAGGAAATAAAGATTTCAATAGAGAGGGAAATGGTAACCCGCTGTTGAAGCCTTGTCTTTCTGGCAGGGGCAGGGATGTTGCAGCAAAATGTGCAGCTGGGGCCACATTGGAACCAGAGAGAAGCATTTCTCAGAGGGAGACCTGGAAAGTTCCTGCATCAGGAGCATCTTGGATATTTCATAAAAATATGAATTCCTGGGCTTCTCCCCGGATCTAACAAATGCGTATTTGTTGTGGAGCTTCCCCATAGAATGTGCCTTTATAATTTGCACCCCCAGGAGTCCTTGAAGGGGTGAGCCTCAGTTAGGCACGACTGTTTGCAGCTCTGAGGAGTAGAATCACCTAAGGAGCTTATGAAGCCCTGACCTCGGAGCCCTCTCGGGCCCAATTAAAGCTGCAAGGCTGCAGGTGATTTCCAGGCTTTGGTGTTTTTCAAAATGTTCCATGATGACAGTAACATTCAACTCAGGTTGAAACACACTGAGCCAGAAGCTCTCTGGGGTGAGCAGCACAGGGCTGTGATCCTCGCCAGCAGTTATGAGAATGGAAATGGGCATAAAAGGCAAAAATGTCCACAGTCCATGAAAGCCTGTTCCTTGATGCAGTATCTAGGATGCACTCACCCTGTTAAAGCCTTTGCTTCGATGCTGCATTTTTAATGAAAATGGCTCACCTTGGCATGAGCAAAGGACCAGCTAGTATGTTTAGTGATATTTCCCTTTATCCTTGATTATCTTCTGCTACTATTTCCTGCCAATTTCAGCTCCTGAACTGCAATGTGACTTCGAAAGTGGACTTTGCAATTGGGAGCAGGATATGGAAGATGACTTTGACTGGACCAGGAATCAGGGAGCCACCCCCACCCTGCACACGGGCCCCTTGAAGGACCACACACAGGGCACGGCCAAGGGCCACTACCTCTACATCGAGTCCTCGGGGCCCCAGGGCTTCCAGAGCAGGGCCGCCCTCCACAGCCCAGCCCTGGCGGCCACTGGTGCCCAGGGCTGCGTCTTCCGCTTCCATTACCACATGTTCGGGAAGCACATCTACAGGCTGGCCGTCTCCCAGAGGGTTCGGAGGAACACATCGGGGCACCTACTGTGGCAGCTATTTGGGGATCAGGGCAACAGATGGATAAGGGAGCATCTCAACATTTCCAGCCTGCAGCCTTTTCAGGTACAGACAACGGTTTCAACATTTCTATTTGAAATGCATTAGACTGTCTAAAGAATATGAACCATTGCTTTATTCTTGAGTTAAAAGCAAATGGAATTTGATCAAATTACTTTGACACACATTTATCATTTAATTAAGGGGGTGCCAACACCCTTTAAGCTGCTTTCCTCTTGACTACCACCAATCATGTGTGATTAAAGTCTCCAAAGATGAGCACATGGCATTTGAAACAGCTGTGGGGCCCTTGATTGTAAGTACTCATGTCAATAGAATGAAAAAAATCTGAAAAGAAGAAAAAAGGTTGGTGCAGTCCCTGATATTTTGCAGAAGCGCGGGCTCTTGAGGCTGTGGGTGACTTTGAAGATTTCATTTGCCTTTTCCTCATTCTGTGTAAACAGTGTGCATGCTTTGTCCGGACATCACCCGTCCGTTGTGGGGCAGGGCTGGGGTATGAGCCCAGGGCCTGTGGCTCTTGGAGGATCACACTTTACTCTAAATCTCACCTGTCTTCTCCCCAAAGTCTGACTTGCAATTCCAAGTTCAAATGTGTGTGTGGCTGTTACCGTTTAGTAAAATCACTTTTACATATAGTCTCTATTTTAATCTCTCAGCAAGATCCTTTTTGCCAATTTTGTAAATAATCAGGCAAAAAATTTCTCAGGGAGGTGGTTGTTTATCCCTGGACAAATTGCTGATAAGCAGGAGAGCTGGGCCTTGGCATGGAACCCACAGTTGCTAATAAATTTAAATTCATTACCTTTTTGGTATAGCCTATAGCCTGTGATACGTAGGATGGAGAAATATTTGCTCTTGGTCGAGTAGATCTATATATAATATCCTGAAAGAAACTTACCTATCCTGGCTAAAATTTTTCTTTCTTTTTGGTACATGCTAAATTTCTTTCTGTTACCCAAAGTTAAAGCACCATCTATGCAAATGTCTTTAGTTAGACCTGAGCCCCAGGCCCCCTTCCGAGAGCTTCTAGTGATCCTAGATGTATGCTGGGCATGGCCACATGGGGAACACGTGGGGACTGGTGAGTGGAAGCCTGAGAGCTAATCGTCCGTATGGGGTGTGATTGTTTGCTGTCTGGCCACATTAGTAAGATGCATGAAATTGTGAGAAGAAACTGACAAGAGGTTCTTTGACTTTCATTTAATAGTGGTCCTGAACTTCAAATTAATTCCTGAACTCTAGGCAGCTCAGTGGTAGTTGGGGCCATACCAGTATTTAGCTGATTAATGCTACTTATGAAATTTACTCAAGAACTGGTTGGCAGGAGAAAATCACCAGCCACTGAGCATGACAGTAGCAAAGGCAGCCTTTGGTGATGGGCTACTCCCTGTAAAACTTGAGGTTGGAACCTGGGGCAGGTGGACTCCTGGCTCCCCAAAAGCCGTGTTTGGGAACTAATGCCCGGTCCTGTTGCTGTGGGCTCATGTGTGAAGAGGACCATCGGGGATTCTATTTAGTTGAGGCCAAACCGAATCAGGGTGGCTTTCACCCCTTGACTGGAGTCCGTGTGAGCACAGGACACGTGGGCACAGTCAGGCAGTAGAAGCCAGAAGTACAAAGCCAGAGACTGAGGCAGATGCCGTGTGGTGGAGGCAGAGATGTGAGCCAGGGAACCCCAAGGATGGCAGCGAGCCTGTACCAGCACCCCACAGGTTCTGGGAGAAAGCACGGCCTGCTGAGAGCTCGATCTGAGACCTCTAACCTCCAAAACCGTGAGACAGTCAATTCCAGTTGTTTTAGCCAACCCATGGTGTGGTATTTGTCAAGCAGCATGGCAGACTAAGACAAACCCATCCTGGGGTTTTGGTATCATCCAATTTCTTTTAGGCTTTTTCCAGTGAATTTCAGGCATGAAAAGATAGAATCAGAGATTCTGTTTGCCATGGGGATTAATCATTCAACATGGTGAAAATGGGGTCAATTTTATGCAACAGGATGTTTTTCCTCATTGGATGATGGGACATGCATATTTTCTTCTTACTCAGCAAGAGCAGCATTTGAATCAACTATGATTTTGTAAGCAAAGTCCATTACCATTGTGCCCAGCATATAAAAGGTACTCATTAAATGGTTGTTTAAAAGAACGTTGCAAAGCTTTTCAGGATTGCTCATTTGAAATAAAATAAACAGGATGTGGCTGCATTGTAGATGGCATGCATGGCTGTCATGCTTGTTAATGCCAGTTGAAATAGTCAGCCAGTGCTCTTGAGTAGGACCCGGCTGGTAAAGACAAAGCAAATCATCCAGGATAAAGCTTCAGCTCAACCTTCTATCCAGTTTTTATTGGGAGCTTTATCGAGGCATAGATGACATACAGTAAACTGCACATGTTTAAAGTTTTGAAACCATCACCATCATCAAGATAATGTATATATGCTTCACCCCAAGAAGTTTGCTTGCCCCCCTTGTTGGTCTCTCCATGTTGCCCTTGCTCCCATCCCGTGACAACAGCCACTGAACTGCTTTCTGTCACTACAATTAAGTTGCATTTCCTATATTTCTATGTAAATTAATCACGACATGCATACCTAGTTTTACTGAGCTTCACTTTATTGCACTTTGCAGATATTGCAATTTTATAAATTTATAGTCTGTGGCCACCCTGCGTCTAGCAAATCAATTGGTGCCATTTTTCCAACAGAGTGTGCTCACTTCGTGTCTTTGTGTCACATTTTATTTAAGGCAAGTATATTGTATGCACAGGTTCAGCATCATGGTTTTGAGATTCATTCATGTTGTAGCATGTGCCAATAATTTGTTTAATTTTATTGCTGTAGTTTCATTGCACCATTTTCATCCCCACCATCAGTCTGAGAGTTCCAGTTCCTCCAGCTCCTGACCAGCACTTGTAATTGTCAGTGTTCCTAATTTTAGCCACTCTAAAGGGTGGATAGAGGTATCTCATTGCAGTTTCAATTTGCATCACCTGAGCACTAATTATGTTGAACGTATTTTCATGTGCTTGTTTGCCAAACATCTTCTTTGAAATATCTGTTCAGATCTGTTGTCTGATTTTTAAATTGGGAGTGTTTGTTTTCTTATTATATATATATTCTTTATATATTATGGATAGAAGTCCTTTATTAGATAAATTATTTGTAAATATTTGTAAATATTTTCTCCCAGTCTACAGCTTGTCTCTTCATTCTCTTAATTGTATATTTTGAAGAGCAGATTTTAAAAAGTTTTGATGAAGTCCAACTTATTAATTTGTCTTTTATAGAGCATGTCTAAGAAACCAAAGTCTCCAATGTTTTCCCCTTCTTTCTTTATCCTCCTTTGGAAACTTTGATTAAATGTAAATTAGGCTGCTTGAAGTTTTCTCAGCGCTCACTGATGCTCCATTCATTTTTTCCTTCTCTTTTCTTGCTATCTTTTATTTTGGATAGTTTCTCTGTTTGTTCCATGGTTAATCTGTTAATCACATCCAGTGAATTTTTCAGCTCATACAATGTAAATGTTGTGTCTGATGTTTGATTCAGACCTTTTTAATGTATTCCATGTCTCTATTTTAGAACATATGGAATTTAATTTTATAACTGTCATATTTTCCTGCTTTCTTCTCCATTCCTGGGAATTAGTGTCTGGATGCCGGATGGTGTGAAATTTGCCTTGTCAGGTTCTGGGGATCTTTGCATCCTATAAATACCCCTGGTCTTCACTAGGGTGCATCTCACTTCACTGGAAACAGTTTGATCCTTCTGATCTTGTTTTAAGCTTTGTTAGGTGGTGCAGGGCTACTTTGCCCCCAGTCATGAGGCAAGGCCCTCTGTGTCTACTCCCCGAGACCCTGGGGCCCTCGAGGTCTCCCTAGCTGGCTGGTGAGGGTGGCCACCACTCCTGGATGGCCCAAGCACCCCTGGTCCTTGTGGCAGCGACTTCCACAGCCCAGGGTCCTTTCCTCCAGGTCAGTGCTGGACAGTGCCCAGCTGAGACTCCAGAGTGCCCTCTGCAGAGCTCTGAAGCCACCTCGGGCACAGCTCTCTCCTCTCCTGGGCCCCTCTCCATGTGGTGGCCCAGAAGTTCTCTCCAGGCAGTCAGTTGGCACCCATTGCACTCACTTCGTTCATCTTGGCTCTCGGCGGCCACTGTCCTGTACTGCCCAGGAGCCAGTGTCTTCCAAACTTTGGGGCATGTGTTTGTCCCATCTTTGGTTGTTTCTGGAGGAGAGGAAAATCTGATCCCTGCTACTCCATCATGGCATAAGTGGAAGTATCCTCACTGATTTTTGGTTGAACCTTAAGGCACAGTTCTGTTGCTGTACATCTCACAGTTGCATAAAGCATGTTTTTAGGCTGCAAGAATGATGCTGTCAGTTGAATTAGACCCTCTGCTTATTTTTTTTTAAAGGCTCTCTGTATATTCACAGACAGAGTACCTTCCTGCTCCCCTGGATTTGGTCAGTTCACCACTACCCCTTTCCATATCAGTTGTGTGCGAAAGGTGGCGCATTGTAAAATGCATTTTTTGTGAGGTAGCCTCTGCTGGTTATCTTTTCTCCCTCTACTTTATTCTTTTCTTCCTTCCTCCTTCCCTCCCTTCTTTTCTTCCTTTTCTCTTTCCTCTTTTCAAGGTTTAGTGAATGTCCTGAACATCAGATGTTGTCACAATATGTCTTCTATGTAATCTTCAGGTAATGTCAGTAACACAGGTTCAAATAATAGATTCCATTGCCACATGATATATGTAGGAATAGAAATGCTGTCCCCTCCCCTCCTCTTTCTCTGTGTTCCCCTGAACTTGTTCAGGCTCTCAGTGCCCACAATGGCCAGTGATATAGTCCCTGATGGACCCACTGGTATCCTTCTAGCACCTCCTTGCTGAAGAAAAGTAGAGCTTACTAACACGCAAATCTAGACTTGGTCAGAGCCCTTCTGCAATGCTCTGTGGTTTGTGAGATAAAGTCCTAGCTCGGTACTCTTCCCATGTTTCTCCTTGCCTCTCAGCCCCATGTCTCCTCCTGCTCTCTGCACCTTGAGCTCTGGTGACCCACCAAGCTCCTCTGTGCCTCTGGGAAGTTGACATCAATATTTATGTGGTGATGTTCAGAAGACATGAAAAACATGGTCAAGACATGGTAATACATGTCCTAGACATGATCAAGACGTGACCTAGACATGGTCAAGGCATGGCCAAGACATGGTCAAGGCATGACCTAGACATGGTCAAGGCATGGCCAAGACATGGTCAAGGCATGACCTAGACATGGTCAAGGCATGGCCAAGACACGGTCAAGGAATGACCTAGACATGGTCAAGCATGGACAAGATATAGGCAAGACATGACCTAGACATGGTCAAGGCATGGCCAAGACGTGGTCAAGGAATGACCTAGACATGGTCAAGCATGGCCAAGACATGGCCAAGACGTGGTCAAGGCCTGGCCAATACATGATCTAGACATGGTCAAGACATGGTCAAGGAATGACCTAGACATGATCAAGGCATGGCCAAGATATGGTCAAGGAATGACCTAGACATGGTCAATACTTGACCTAGGCATGGTTTTAAGCATTAGTTTTAAGAGGTACATGACTCCCTGTGAGTTTTGTTTGGCAAAATAACTTGATCATAAAATTGGAAAACTCCTTGTTTACTTTTTAAAGCAAGTATTGTAAACATTAACTCATAATAACATAATATGTGATTTCTATTATTTGAATTATTATTGTAGAATTCCTAACTGATTTTTTGATAGGAAGAGGAAGATAAGAAAAATCAACAGTAATTTTATATAGTCTGTGAATGAAAGTTAAGATTACAATATACAGGTCGAAAGTAAATGTACTGAAAAACATTTAAGTTTGTCTAATCTCTGAGTGAAATCCTGCTTCTGTGGATAGACTTCAAGTAACTGAGTGCTCAGGTAGACATCATTTTGATTATTTATTTGTCCATGTGTCAGATTAATGCACATGAATGTTCTTTTAAAGTCATTGTCAGTATCAAGGGTGTTTGTGTCATAACCAGTAAGAACACAGCTGTGAATGGTGGAAAATAGTCTATATCATTTGCTACCTCTTTTATTTATTATAAGCCACAATTGGCATGCTTATGAGTTTCAGTAGCTGCTGCCAAAGCCCTAATTTTGCTGTGCAAGGATTGCAGATTGGACAAAACCCTTAATGTATCAGTCATACTCTGAAGACAATGTAGAGGCAGCCCAGAAAGTAAATAATACATGTAAGTGTGTAACAGCATGCTTTATTTGATTCCATCTGTCATACTAAATATATTTATACTTTTCTACTTGCACCATTTATACACATCTAGTATTCCTTTATTTTATTTTTTATTAGCAAAAAGTGTAATCTGAGATTCCAATAATTTTTCAAATCTCCTATGGAGATTTTACGGTTGCAGATTATGAAGTAAAAGCAAATAGGCAGATGGAATTTTTCCCTACCTGGGGTCAAAGCTGTGGCAAAATTTGACCCTCTGGGAGAGTTAAGGTGTGGATTTCACCATGGACAAGGATGAAAGATGTGAACTTGGTTCTCTGAGACTCACCACTGAATGCTTTATGAGCCAACATTCTAATGTCTGATCAAAAAGTTCTTGATTTTTTCTCTTTGTAGAATTCTACTTGCTGTATCTAAGCTGGTTAAAACCTAATTCAATGAGGCTTTCTTATTTTTTTAAGCTATTTAGAATTTCTTAGAATGTAATGCTAATGCCTTTTTCCTAGCAAGATTTTAGGGTGGGAGACGTGATGTTTCTCCTGGTGCTCTCCCACCAGCATGAGATTTCCATGAGAAAATCAGTCCAGCAAAACAACATGTTACAGAACAATCCTATATGGAGGGACCCAGGGGAATCTCATCAACAAGCAAGGACATTTCTGCTGCATGTGTCTGGGGCAGGAGGGACACTTTATCACAACTGTTGTGAGGAAAATGTCACAATACAACTTCTAAGAAAGCGTCAACTCTTAGAATACTGCACATACGACTGACCTCTTGAAAAAACAATGTCCAACAAACAAAACCCAGCAAGCTTCTTTGTCACAGCTGGGCTCGCCTGTGGTTTGCATCTTTACTTGCACTTCAAGGGGTGTCTCAGAATGTAATGGAAACTGCCAGTGTCTCCCGCCTGTTTTTAGCTGCCTCTGTGTGATTTACCACCAGTGTTCTGTCAGGATTACATTGTGAATAACTTAACATTAATTCAACTCCAGAACTTCCTCAGCAAGTCCTTGACAGTGCATCTGAGCGCCTCCAGACTGAGAACCTGTTATTTAATGAGGTTTCCCTTGTGACCTCTGGATGCTGGAAAGAAAATATTTCCTCATGCTGACTTGAGACCATCTCCCTTTTGCTTTTCTCTTTAGGGCTGTTTCTTGACCTGGATTCAGTATCGTGGTAGCCACTGATGAGGTCACAAAACCCACCTGAATCCAACTTATTACTTCTTTGGCACCACAGGATCCGGAACTTACAGCACCCAGAACACATGTTCCTAATGTGCCGGCTTACTCTGATGTGTATATTTTCACATCCTGGGGGCCTGGGAGGGGGGCTGGGGCCTTCAGAGGATGCATTGCCCAGCTGAACCGCTGAGCTGCGCAGAACTTGCCACCCAGGCTACAAGGTGCAGTCTACAAGGGTGCCAGGGTGACTGGTAGTGTCTTCAGTCACCAGACACACATGCACGCACACACAGGCACACACACACAGACACAAGGCACACACATACACATGCACACACACAGACACACACATGCACACACAGGCACACACAACACAGACACACAGGTACACAGGCACACACATACACACGCACACACACAGACACACAGGCACACACAGACACACAGGCACACACACACAGTTATTCACTTGGTGGGCTTTGTGCTAAAAAAAGATCTTATTCATAATCATGATTTCTTTAAAAATTTGTAGTATATGCCTTAAAATCCTAACTAGGGCATTGTTTTTCAGCCTTCCTAGGAAACGTGTTTCTGAAGTTGTGTTGTAAATCAAACAGAACTATATTTAATGATGTTAAGTTGTTCCCACCTTCCCGAAATTAAACGCAGAAACGGCAGAAGTATACATTATGTATGTGGCTTCATGTGAAGTCTTTCTCCCAAGAGCACGTAGTTGATGGAATCGGCATTGATAGGTTGCGAATGGTCTCCAGCACGGCTTCTTCATAAGCCACGCTCTGGATCTGATGCTAACTGAACAGTAT
Source organism: Bradypus variegatus (assembly GCA_004027775.1). NCBI lineage: Eukaryota > Metazoa > Chordata > Mammalia > Pilosa > Bradypodidae > Bradypus > Bradypus variegatus. The sequence goes on from PVKY010005466.1 coordinate 17,272, forward strand.
AATGAGTCTTGTTTCATAACCATAAGTTTCTCAAAGGTTATCTACTTCAGCGGAATCCAGTATATGATGACAGCTTTTTATGTCCCCTCTTCTCCAGGGCTGGT
>PVKY010005467.1:0-17370 GCA_004027775.1 Bradypus variegatus
CAAAAATGTATCTATTACATCATCCAAACTCACCGGCAGGATGGGTAGGATATTCTAAGTAAAAGGTATGTTTGGGGAAGGAGGTAGACGAAGCAGTGTCAGAGGAGGAGGAAGAACATGTGCAAACAGTTTTGCATGGAAGGAGCACAGGGGCCAAGTAGGTCATGCCAAGGAACTTAGACATTTTTCCTGAGGGCAGTGGAGCAAACTTGAAGCCAGACTCAAGCAGGTTTGCAGTTAGAAAATCACTCTAGCAGCTGTGGAGAGGACTAACTGGAGAGCTGCAGAGCAGAGGCAAGGCTGGCTCGAGATGAGACAGGTGTGGTTCTCCAGGTGAGAGATGATGGTGGCCCATCCTGCTGTGATGCCTTCTCCCTGAGTCATGGCAGAGGGGCCCAGCTGAGGCTGACATTGCACTCCAGGTGAGGAGCATTCCCACTGGAGGAGCAGCCATCCAAAAGCTGGTCTTTGACATCCAAGGACACTGCTTTCCTAGACCCTTCCTTGCCCCTCAATGTATGTCCCACTAGCCAGCAGCATCAGCTTTACCTGGGAACTTGCTAGAAATGCAGAATCTCAGGCCCCACCTCAGACCTACTACATCAGAATCTGCATTTTAGTAAGATCCCCAGGTAACCCGTGTGCACATCAGAGTATGAAAAGCACCCTCCTAGGCATTGCATGACTTCCATACAGTTCACCTTGGTCTTTGCCCACAGCTTTGGGATTCTCCCTGACTGTGACTTCCCACTTATTCAGGTAAGCACCCTGGATTCTGACTTCATTCTCCCCAGGAACAAGATGGAGTTAGAGGCCTGTGATGAGCCCACAGGCTCCTGAAACTTTTTGAACCCCCAGGGTGGAGTGGATTGCTGAATGCATGTGCCCCAAACCTGATGACCCCACAGGCCTCCTGCCACCAGGCCTGGCCTCACCCTCACCTCACCGGCCGTCTGTCCTCTGTGTTTTCCTCGGCAGGAGATAGTGGACTGGTTCAATGCCCTCCGTGCAGCCCGTTTGCAATACCTAAAAATGGCCTTTCCTGAGCTCCCAGAGTCTGAGGTGAGCCAGATGTGGTTCTCAACTTCTGAGCCTCCTCCCTGCCACTGCCTTCTCTCCTTGTCTGCTGGCTCCAGAAGACACTTGGAGACCAGACTGGGTTCGTTAGCAGGCAAGGCTTTGAGACCTGGGGGTGGGACACCTGAGAGGGGAAGCAGAGACTTTCTTGTGGGGAAGCTGGTGGTTTATGGCCCCACACAGGACAAGACACCTCCGAAAAGCAGGTCAGCTCTTCCCATCAGGATGCACAGCAGCAGCTGAAGTTGCTCTTCCCACTCCCCCATCCCTTTGCCTCATGGTGTTTGGGTGAGGAAGGCAGGATTGTTTAACAGGAGCAGGTCCCCATTCTGTGGCCGAGGTAATGGTGAGCCCGTGAACTTCATTTTGATCGTCCTCAGCTATCCGGGGCATCCATCCCTCCTCACAGGCTCGGCTGGGGAAGCCCACGCAGTGTGGGCAGAGGATAGTGCCTTGAGCCCGGAAGGGCTAGGCTCTCACGGCTACTCCATCGCTAACCCACTGCAGGTCACATCACCCCTCTGTCTGTTTCTAGCTCTGTGAGGGGCCCTGGTCATCTTCAGAGTCCTTTCCCGCCTTCAGGTATTATGGTCTGGTCCCTGTTTTAAGTCCTCCTCTAAGTGGGTTGTGAAGGTGATGGGGGTGGGGAGAGCTGGGACTTAATCCTGGGATTTTATTTCAAACTGTTAGACCCTCCTTGAAAGCCTGCATGCTCCTTCATTCCAAGGTTTGCCGGGAGCTAAGTGGCTGGAATGGGGGCCTCTGCTCCAAGCCCAGCGAGGCACCAAGATGGCAGTTCTCTGGGAGCAGCTCCAGCAGGTCCTCGATCAGCAGCCAGATCCAGTCAATGCATGCTCCCCGCTGGGGAGGGCGGTGGGCTGGGAGTGCTGACTGCTGACTGGAGAGGAGGGAAGGACAAAGTGCAGATGCTCAGCCTTACTTAATCTGGACAAACTTCCCAACTTTGCTGACCCATGCAGCGGGAACTGGTCACTGGCCAATATCCTCAATGTCTTCTTGCCTCCCTCATCCACCATCTTTACCCTTTATTCACCCCCAGTCTCCTCCCAGCCCATCTCTCTCCTCCTTTCCTCCCACTTTATCTCTGTGTATGGTGTGAGGTTCTGGGCAATCGCCCATGCCTGGCTCAGGCTTAAGGATCCAGAAACCCGGGGAGTGTGAGTGGGGTTGTGATCTCGATATAAGAAGTTCAGGGCCTCTAAAATCAGAGAAGCTGATGTGTTACCCGGGGCAAGTCACCTCACCTCTCTGAGCCTCATTGTGTTTATATGTCCCCAAGGGGGTGATACCTACCTCCCAGCGCTAATGTGAGAATATGGTGAGCCAAGCCATATCAGGCATGGCAAGTACTCCATCAGTGTGATTTTCCTTCTCTCTCCGCTTGTCTCCTTAGGCTAGACCAGCACTGCCTGGCTCACATGTAGACTGAGCCAGTTTAGAACTCTGTCTTTTTTCCAAATGAAGGGGAGGGGGAGTAGCATACTTTATATTTTCCTTTTTGGCTCATAATATCCCCCCTTTCAGAGTCCCTATTTCTGTTCCCCAGATTTCACTTCCTCTTTGCCCCTAGCCTGGGTCCTGGGGCTCTGGGAGACCTCCTCTGCTCCTGGAAGTCTGGACTCTCATTTGAAGCTCTAGACTTGCCAGGTTGCCCTGGAGCCATTAATCCCTGGAAGCTTCTCTGAGCATTGGACGGAAGCTGGAAAGGATCCGACGGGTCACAAAATCCAGTCTCTTAATTATACAGGGAAAGCAGGCCCAGAGGGGCATAAGGACTTGCCAAGACAACATGGCTGGCTGATGTTAGAGCTGGAACTATAAACCTGGCCTCCAACTCCTAGTCCAGAATCTCCTCTACTTGCCCACTTGTCCATTGCCTTCTCTTGACCCTGTGTCAGAATCCCCACCAATGACCAGGTCTTGGCCAGGGGCCTGATCAGAGTGATCTGCCATGGTGATAGTTTAGCTCCCACGTATAGTGCAAGGAGACAGTCTAGCATCCATCATCACTGAGGGCGAATCCCAGCTGTTTATCATACCAGCTACCTGACGTCGGGAACATCCCTGACCACTTCTCTGAGATCTGGTTTCTTCCTGTGTACAATGAGGGTGATGATACCTGCCTCGCATGATAGTTGTGAGAATTGCACCCAGAACCTGACACACTGGCACCTGGAGGGGCCCCTCAGAGCCTTGGCTATGTCCACACTCTGGGGTCTTTGAAGGAGTCCTCACTCCAAGTTCTGCAAACATCTGGGGTGCTGTCGTCTGGCTCTGTTGAAATATTAATATTGCATCCATTTCACATTCCAAATATAACACTGTGAGCCATGAAACGAACGAGTACACATCCTTCCCCATTCCCAACTTCCCCTTTGTTGGGGTGCCAAGCTCAGCAGGGAACCTCGAGCCCCTGGAGCATGAGTCAGGGAGTCAGTGTCTGTCTCTTTTCTCCCAGCTCGTGCCCCTCATCACCAGGAATTACCTCAAACAAGGCTTCATGGAAAAGACTGGTCCAAAGGTACATTCTACCACCCCCTGGGAGATGTACATGGCCCTTGTCCCAGAGGGCAGTAGGGCAGAATTTGGGAGGTGGGGACATGGGGAACAAGCAGGGGGAGGGGGGCAGTGGGAGGGAAGGAAGAAGGTCAGTGTTCGTCAGTCCCAGGGTTGAAGGACAGAGTGGAGGCTTAGTTGGGGGGTGACCTAGCAGGGCTGCAGGACTTCTCCCTGTCATTGGCCATCCCTCCTCATCCTCACATCATTTTCTCTCCTCCCAGCTCTTTCTAACTGGCCCTGCCCTGGGAAAGCAGAGCTGAAGGGGGACTCACTGGGGAGGTAGCTTTTGCCTTTCCAGAACCTTTGTGTGCTCCGGGCTGGGGCCCTGCCAGGACTGTCCGAGCAAGACAGGGGCTAGTGACTGGTCTGAGAAAACGACACATACACACACACACACTCACACTTGGGGGCCAGAGAGGCCCTTGGGTGCGCCCCTCCCCCAGTACCCACTCACACCCTCCAACTCAGCCTCTCTGCTCTCCTTTGCTTTGGAACTGGCCCCCGCCTCCAGTGGCTGCTCATTCCCACTGATCTAAAAAGGAAGCTGGACATGGCTGCTCCCACACCACTCGTGGGTGATGTAGAGGGGAGGAGCCTCTGACTGCCTCAGTGGGCCTCATCCTCAGCCTGGATGTTGGGTGGGGCTAAGCTCAAAGTCAGAAATCTGGCTGGAGGGGGAGTGGCGTAGGAAGAGAAGAGAAAGGGAGGGGGAAGAGCCAAGGGAGCTCTTAAAAACATCATCCCAAACTGGCAGCCTTCCAATGATTATTTTGAAGTTATTCTGTGTTAACAGGATGGTTACGACTAGGAGAGAATGAGTTAGAGAATCAGTGTGAAAAAAGGCCTCAGGCAGGTGGAAAGCTCCTAAAAAAGGTTGCCCACATTTCATGTTTTTTCCTTTGCCAGCCATGGCACAGCCCCTACCCCCATGGCCCTTGCCCCCTGACTTTCTCTCCCCTGACCCAGGTTAGAATTTGGCCAAGTCTAGCACTTTCAGCCTTGCCGAGCAGTAGCCACTTCTGATTTCCAGAAGTTCCTTTTTCTGTGACTTCTTGTCCACAGCCTGAGAAAGAGGAAAGTGCGTCTTCCAACGAAAGGCAGCATGTGGAGGCAGCAGGGTGCAGCTGACAGCAGGGGTGAGGGGAGGGAAGGAGGGGTGGGGGACACTGCCTTAAGAGCACGAGGGCCCCTGCCTGGGCCCCGGCAAGGAGCGCTAGGATCTCTGGCTCTGGGTGGCTGGGATGGAGAACCAGGGGGACTGGCCAGCTCCCTTGGCTTGGGCTGGGCTGGCCTCCTGCCCTCTGTCCTCAGGAAGTGCTCCCCTGGCCCTACCTTCCCTGGTAAGAGGTTCCTTTTTTTGCAGCAAAGAGAACCTTTCAAGAAACGGTGGTTTGCCCTGGATTCCCAGGAGCGGAGTCTGCTCTATTACAAGAACCCACTGGTAAGAGCCACTCCTGGTCCCTTCCGCAATCCTTCCCAGACAGAAGTGGGGTCAACGGTCAGGACTATAGGGAACCTGCAGACCAACATGTCTCCCAGAACCCCAGGGCTGGAGAAACCTGGAGAGGGATACACTCATCCCTGGCCTGTAGGTAGCTTCTCTCTAAGTCATCTCTGTACACAAAGCTTTCCAGACAGACTTGTCTCGCCTCCTAGCTTTAGGAGGTCCTTCGTGTGTATCCAAAATGCTGCCAATTGTAGTCAAATAAGTTGTATTTTGTCCTCTTGTCTCCAGGACTCACCTCTAACTAGGAGGCTAAGCATAGAGGTTAAGGCTGTGGGCTTAGAATACTGCTGCTGGGCTTTGGTCTCAGTTCTGCCCTGTGGAGCGTACTTACCTCTCTGTGCCTCAGTCTCCTCCTTGAGAAAATGGGCTTAATTACAGTGCCTTCCCAAAGGTTGTCATGATGATTAAATGAGCTATTACATATAGCACACTTAAATTCCTGATTCCCAGCAAGATCACGTTAAATAATATTTCAACAGATGATGGCATGATTTATTTTAGGGGCTGAACCTTTGAAATTCTGGGTCCCAGTGAGCCAAAATCCCAGCAGCGACCCTCACACTTGTATGAAAGCAGCTGCCCTCTGCTCAAGCCACGGCCTCCCATAACCGTGTGCCCTCTGTTTTCAGGACGCCTTTGAGCAGGGCCAGGTTTTCCTTGGGAGCCAAGAGCAGGGGTACGAGGTAAATGAAGGCCTGCCCAAGGGCATCCGAGGGAGTCGCTGGAAAGCCGGCCTCACCATTGTCACCCCGGAGCGGAGATTTGTCTTCACCTGCCCCAGCGAGAAGGAGCAGCAGGAATGGCTGGAGAGTTTGCGGGATGTCCTGTCCTGCCCCTTGACCCCCCTCAACCTCCTCAGTAAGATGCAACCCCTAGGGTTGGTTGTTTGGCCGAGGGCAGAGGGTTCAGTTTCAGTGCCACAGAAGAGCCCCCCGAAATGGAGGCCATGGCTCCTGATAGCACTCTTTCCCTTTTCTTCCTCTCTTCCTGCCAAAGAAAAGTACAAACCATGCATGTTATTGCCAGAAAGCCCTCCCCTCTGTCTACCTGAAGTTCCTCTGACAGGAGCCCATGGCCATTGGCATTTGGAGGAGATTATCCCCAGCAGACCCTTCGGTGCTGTCTGGAGCCCCTTCTCTTCCCTGTGCAGTCTAGGCATGGGCAGCCCCTCAAGTCCCTTTTCTTGTGAGAAAACCCTGGCCTGTTATTATTAGCTGAGGCCCATCCCGCTGGGCAGCTCAGGGAGCTTGGATTCCTGCCCACTCATGGAAACAGAAAGCTATTTTCAGTGCCTTTCTTTCCTCCAGGTCCTCCCTTCTATTGGCCTCTCTCTTGTCCCTCCACTTTGCCCCTGAGACAGTTCTTCCCTATCTGCCGGCAGCCCTGTGAAAAAAAGGGAGGCGTCTGAGCTGGAGCAGGCTGTGTCTGACAGGGGCCTGGCCTAGAGCCTGGCTTCTTGGGCACCAAGGAGAAGTTCTGTGTTTGGAGAAGTACAGACTGAGCATATGGCTCTGCACAGCCCCCTGGGGAAACCGAGTGTCCTTTGAGTCTGGCCAGTATAAATGCAAACTATCTCCACTTTCCAAAATCCCAAAGCCAAATGGCATCACAAAGGGACTTGAAAATTGTTAGTGAAGCCTATCAGCTGGTGCTTTCTTTTCTCCGTGGGCTTCTGTGTTTAGGAGTCTCTTTAGGTTTCTCTGTCTCTGCATTTGTGACTCTGCTTTTCACTCCTCCTCGGGCATGTGTTGTCCCCTTTGTCTCGCTCTTTCAGTCTGTTTTTGATTCTGGCCCCCCATCATTGTCCTCCCATCCCCTTGCTGTCCCTTCCGCTCAGCGGGACTGCCCTGGTGCGGTCTGCTCCTCCAGCCCCTTCTTGTTCCCTTGCAGCGGCATCAACAGAGACTGGCTGCAGCAGCAGGTGACCCATGGGCTGAGGAGCTGGCTGGCCGTTGGCCTCCCCAGGGCTCCTGGTGGGAAGGACACGTTCTCAGTTCAGCCCTGGTTGTCCAGCAGAAGGGCCCGCAGTCGGCAGCCATGCCTGGCAGTAAACTGTCAAGACTGAAGCTGTGGCCTTTGACAGCTCTCCGGGCCTTGTCCCACGACCCAGTCCTGGGGTGCCTGTGGATGTGCTACATGGATGAACACATGTGCCCTCCCTCCACCCCACCCCATCCAGGCTGGAAATGTGCTCGAGGCTTCAGCTCAGGACTTTTTCACACCTAAATTGGAGGCATTGCAAACAAAGTCTCCCACGGCATCACCCAAGTGACACTGCTGCCCAAAGAATCTGATCTGAATCTAATCATGAGGAGATGATTAAATAAATCCATACTGAAGGACATTCTGCACAACAACTTCAAAAATGTCAATATTGTGAAAAATCAGGTTGTCTGTGAACTGTTCTAGAATGAAGGAGACTAAGATATGGCGCTATGGCAACTAAATGCAATTCATGGTTCTCAATTGGATCCTGAATGGAAAAAAGAGAAGAGAAGAGAAGGGAAGGGAAGGGACAGGGAGGGGAGAGGAGGGAAGCGGGGGGAGGGAAGAAAACAGCGATAAAGGACATAATTAGGGACGGTATATAACTTATAGCATTGTAAGATTGTGAATATTATGCTGTATTTCTGTAGGAGAATGCTCTTGTTCTTAGGAGATACTGATGTATTTAGGGGTAAAATGTAGTAATGTAGTGATGTCTATAACCAACTCTGAAATGGCTCAGGAAAAAAAGTATATGTATATATGTATTGACTATATATGTATATATAGAAGGGCAGAGTAGAAAGAAAGAGACAATCATGGTGCAAAATGTTAGCAATTATTGAATTTACAAGAGATATAGTTGGCTGTTTATTGTCCTAGTCAGGCAACTTTTCTATAAATTTGAAAGCTTTCAAAATAAAAAGTTGTAGAAAAATTAAAAGGCAGTACAGAGTTTCTGTTTGAGGTGATGGAAAAAATTTGGTGATCGATGGTGGCAATGGCAGCACAACACTGTGAATATAATTAACACCACTGGACTGAACACTTGATTGTGTTTAAAATGGAACATGTTATATTTTTGTTATCACAATAAAAAAATTAAAAAAAAACCCACTTTTCACTTCTCAAAAGCAGTGGGTTTTTTTTTTTCCTTCACAATTCAAAAATGTTCCTGTAAGAATTCCATCTCTGTGCATATTTTAGAAGAAATAAAAGCATAGACAGTATTAAAAAAAACAATGCTTGCAGGGATCATTGCGGGGATCACTCCCTCTTTCTGGAGGGAAAGAAGCAAGCAAAGGAGATGTGCCCATGCCTGTGCTCCAGGTCTGGCCTGCCATTAACTTGCAACCATTGGAAAAGACACTTCCCCACCTCTGTGTCTTGGGGGTTTTCCTCTTCAAAATGAGGAAGTTGTACTTAATGTTGAATTTCAATGTAAGAAACTTGAGTATTTTTTGAGGACTTCCTAGTTGCCAGGCTCTGTGCCAAGGCCTGGGAATGGGCAGGAAGAAGACGAGGTCCCTCTGCCACCAAGGACAGGCTGCTGGGGAAGGCAGCCCTTCTCCAGGGCAGTACAATGCTGTGAGTGTTCAGAAAGGGGAAGGACAGGCTGCCGTGGGAACATCTGGCAACAGGGGTCACCCTAATTCCTCCCCAGAAAGTGACCTTTAAGTTGAAACCTAAATGCTATTTACGGGTTAGTCAAAGGGAAGAGAGAGGAGAGAAAGAGAGGCCGAGGGAAGAAAACGTTTAAGGTCCCATGATCGGAAAGAGGAGCCGAAAGGAATCTTAAATGGCTGAAATCGACAAGGTCTTCTGCTCTGTGATGCTTTGCTCCTTTCCTCTCCATTCAAGTGGTGTGTAGAAACACATCAGTGGGGACTCAGAGGCTCTTTTACACCTTTTGCTTTGGGTTCCCCAGTCCAAGGACAAGCATTGCCATGAGGCTGTCTCTTTTCCGAGGCTTCCTTCCACCCAGGTGGAAAGGTGGTGGCTTCCTCCTCGTGCTCTGGATGCATCTTAGAAATGTCTGTTTCAGCACCTGCCAGACAGTGATGCTGGAGCCGGTTTGCTCGTCTGCCTTTTTCACCATGACCTGATCTCTGTGGGGGTGCACTCTGCTAAGTTCTCAGGATGAGGAAGTAAATAAAGACACAGTTTCTGCCCTCAAGGAACATCTTATCTAAAGAGGGACAAATAAAGTAAGCAGGCAGTAACAATACTACTCAAGGAGGGAAACTAGGATTCTAAGGCTGGGAGACTGTCAGAGGGGCAGAGAAGAACAAATCAGAGGAGGGGTCAGAGTCCTGATGAGAAGCAGCGCCTGGTTTTGGTTGGTTTCTGACCAAGACCTGGCTGGTTCCCAAGGCCTGGTTCCCTGAGGATTCCTTTGTACACTTATGTTAAATCCCCTTCTCCCTTTTTGGCTTGTTAGTGCAAAGAAGTTACCCATCGTAAGTGGGACCTTTTGAAGATGTTAGTTTTAGTTAAGGTGTGGCCCAACTGAATGAAGTTGGGCCTCCATCCTCTTACCGGAGGCTTTATGAAGAGAAAGCCATGTGGAAGTGTGCAAGCTGGAAGTCAGAAGAGAAAGGAGAGGACATGACCATGTGAAGGGATAGCCAAGGAACCCAAGTTGCTATCCTGTTAGAACTCTACTGACCCCATGAGGAGGCAAGCATTCTAGCTTCCGAAACTGTGAGCCAATAAATTCCTGTTGTTAAGCCAACTCATCTGGTGTTTGTCATAGCAGCCAGGGAGCTAAGCCAACAGATATAATACATATGATAACTCTAGTATGAAAGATTGGGGGATGGAATAAATGGAACTATACAGTTACAAGCTTCTTAAATTTACATGAAGTGATACAAAATTAACTCTAAGTAGATTGTGAAAAGTTAAGGATTTATATTGCAATCTTAAAGGAACTACTAAGGATATATTACAAACAAATATAGCTAAAAAGCCAAGAAATAAGTTAAAATGGAATTATTAAAAGTATTTGATGAACCCCAAAAGGACAGAAAAGGAAGGACAGGTGAACAAAATGTAGATGGGGAGAAAGAAGAAAAAACAAAGAGCCAATTTGGTAAATCTAACCATATCAATAATTACATTAAATGTTAATGGACTAAACACTCAAATCAAAAAGCAAGATTGTCAGAGTGGATAAGAAACAAAACCAGTATTTTAAATCTAAGGATACAAGTTGAACGTATAAGAATAGAAAATGGTATACCATGAACACAGTGAACGTAAGAAAGCTGGAGAGCTATACTGGGATCTGATAGAGTCAGTTTCAGGACAAGGAATACTATCAGATAATAAAGAGTGGCATTTTATAATGATAAAAGAAGCAATTCAGCAAAAGACATGGTTTCATAAATGTGTTTTTGCCTAATAATAGAGCCCCAAATACATGAAGCAAAAATTGACAAAATTTGAGGGAGAAATAGACAAATAACCATGAATCAAAAAAGAAATCACAATGGATTTAGAATTATTTGTGACTCAATGATAATGAAATTACAACATTTAGAAATTGGGATGATGCAGCCAATGCAGTAATTAGAGGGAAATGTATAAAAATCAATGACTTGGAGGTAGGGCAAGATGGCAGAGTGGTGAAGTATAGAATTTAGTTACTCCTCTAGGGCAGCTGGTAAATAGCCAGGAACTGTATTGAACAGTCATTTCATGGACTACTGCATTGTACACCAGTCTGGAATGGGTGGGGCAACTGAGATTGCAGTGAAAACTGAAAGTTTCCCCTGCCATGGGGCTGGCACCCCTCCTCCAAAGGCATGGCAGACTGTTTTGGAGCTGGTTCCCCAAGGCAAAAAGAAACTATCTGTGCTGGGAACAAGGAGGGGGGATCACCTGGACCCAACCGCAGAATTAATTAACAAACTGGGACTGCTGAATAAAAGCTCCAAGCACAGATAAACCGAGAATAGGTACAAAAGAAACTGGGAGCAATCAGTCCAGCAGAGAGGAGGCAGGGCTAACAACAACAGCAAAAAAACAACCCAAGAAACAAAAACAAAACAAAACAACAAAAAAAAAAACAGAGACTTTTGAAGTTGGAGGTGTTCAGAATACTGGAAAAGGGCTGGCATCCATGAAAAAGGGGCACATAGAAACAGGTAACAACTCCCATCTGCAAACCTGGGGAGCTGGGTCTGGATCTGAAAAGGGGTTTCTTTTTTCTTCTTTTCTTACTGACTCTTCATTTTTTGCTTCTCAATAGCCCATCAGAACTCCTGCTTCAACATGGCCCTGGGCATGGGCGGAATTAAAGTTTTCTCAGAGTAACTATTCAGGTGAAAGAGATAATAGCCTAAAGGGCATATCTTTAGATAGTCTATACTGGGACTGACAAAACATGGGGGTGGGGGAAAGGCCTTGAAAAGGGTTTTTTATTTCCTTTTCTTTTTTTTTTTAATAACTATTCTAAGTAGCTCATTACAGAAAGCCTCAGGTATTTGCAAGTGGCCACTGGAGCTGAGTAACAGCAGAGCTAAGAAAGGTCTGAGAGACAAAGCAATGAGTTTAGTGGGGTAGACAATTCCCTAAAGGGCATAACTTCCCCCAAGAAAAGGGGGGCATGGTCCAGATCAAGTGGCAGCCCTCCTTCAAAGAACTTAGACCCCAGGGGCTGGAAAACAGAAACCAGCTTGAATCAGCCATGTCCCTGGCAGGAACAGGGTCTGCAGAGACTTAAAGACTCCTGTGGCATCACTTTACACTGGTGGGGAGCTGTGGGCTAACAAGCACCACCTGCTGGACAGGATAGGAAAAGCATAGAGTCTAGAGGCTTCACAGGAGGGTCTGACAACCTGTAGAGTCTCAGTCTCAGGGAAACATGATGTGGAGACCTCCTCCTGAGACCTGGGCCTGTCTGAACTGGGAAAATCTGATTGGAGTTGATCATATCTGGGAAGACTCTCTCACAAAAAGATTACATAGAGGTAGAACGAGAACCAGAAAAACAAGAGGTGAACAATTCTGATCAACTAAACAGAATCTATGTTAGAGGTCTAGAATAAGTTGAACTGAACACCAAAGAACAGATAGAGAACAAAGCCAACCAATAAGAAAACCCTAGGTAAATAAGGGAAAACGGGCTCCAGAATAAACTGATCAATAAAATCAGATGCCTAGACAGCTAAAAATCATGCGCCATACTAGAAAACAAGAAAATATGGACCAGCCAAAGGAACAAACTAATGCTTCAACTTAGATACAAGAATTGAAACAACTAATTAAAGATGTTCAAACAAGTCTCCTAAATCAAATCAATGAGCTGAAGGAAAATGTGGCAAAAGAGATGAAGGATATAAAGAAGACTCTGGATGACCATAAAGAAGAATTTGTAAACTTGAAAAACAAATGGCAGAACTTATGGGAATGAAAGGCACAATAGAAGAGATGAAAAACATAATGGAGATATACAACAGATTTGAAGAGGCAGAAAAAAAAGGATTAGTGAACTGGAAGACAGGACACTTGAAATCATACACACAAAAGAAGAGACAGGGAAAAGAATGGAAAAATACGAGCAAGGTCTTAGGGAACTGAATGACAACATGAAGCACATGCACATACGTGTTATGGAGTGTCCCAGAAGGAGAAGAGAAGGGAAAAAGAAAATGAATAATAGAAGAAATAATCACTGAAAATTTCCCAACTCTTATGAAAGACATAAAATTAAAAATTCAAGAAGTGCAGCATACCCCAAACAGAATAGATCCCAATAGACCTACTCATACTTACTGACCAGATTGTCCAATGTCAAAGACAAAGAGAGAATCCTGAAAGCAGCAAGGGAAAAGCGTTCTATCACATACAAGGGAAGCTTGATAAGACTATGCACGGATTTCTCCACAGAATTACAGAGGTGAGAAGGCAGCGGTATGATATCTTTAAGATACTGCAAGAGAAAAACTGCCAACCCAGAATTCTATATCTGAGAAAACTGTCCTTCAAAAATGAAGGAGAGATTAAAATATTTTCAGACAACAGGCACTGAGAGTTTTTGAATAAGAGACCTGCACAACAAGAAATATTAAAGGGAGAGCTACAGGCTGATAGGAAAAGACAGGAGAGTTTTAAAGAGTGTAGAGATGAAGACTATCAGGAAAGGTAAAAGGAGAGAGAGAGAAGGAAAATAAGATTTGACATATAAAATCCAAAGACAAAATGGTAGAAAAAAGTACTGCCCTTGTAGTAATAACATTAAATGTTAATGGATTGAGCTCCCCAATAAAAAAGATATAGACTGGAGGGGGTGACGTCATCAACATGACAACACAAATAGCTACTGAAAACTTCTCTCCAGAGATTCAAGAGAAAAAGGACAATTTTGAATTGTTTGAAACTCTGGAAGAGGATATAGACATGAGAAAGACCCTGAAAATGCCAAATTGAAGGAAGAGAAATATCAGGTAGGAATTTTCCATCCCAGACCAGCCAGTTGTCTCCCCTCCCCCTCACTCGGTCTCCATGTGGGAAAGGCACGGAAACAGCAGATCAAAACCCTCCCACCAGGGACACAGATTTTAGAATCTCACAGCAGTGAAAAATACCTTCACTGTTGGAAGACCCAGGGGCAGGGGAGGACATTTCAAGGCCCAGATCAATGAGGGACAAAGAGTCTGAGAAAACATGGACAAAGATGCATTTCCAGCCCTGAGTCTCAAAGCCCTTCCCCCACCCTTGAAGGAAGCAGCAGCCGGTGGTTGTTTCCTTGCCTTGGAGATAGCTGGAGTGCTGGGTCAGCTGAGGGAGTACTTTCCCACATTGAGCCACATTTTGGCTGGCAAAGTGAGAGCACAGGAATCCTGCAGTTTCAGCCCAGCTGGGTCATACAAAACCTGTGCTCTGAGGCAAAGCAGCCTCTGAAGACGATTAAGTTACCAAGCAGTGCCATCTGCTGGACAGTCCAGAAAGTGCAAAGGAGGAAATACTTGTTAAAAGAGGCTTCAGAACTTTCATTAGGAACACAGGAGCTGGTCTACACACGCTGTATGGAAACCCGGCCCTGTTTTAGCTGAGAAATAAGGAAGAGCCAACTGTTAAAGTAGGGCCCCAAAACAAACCCAGGTCTTGCGAGCCAGTGGAAAATAGAGCACTACTGGAAATCAGCAGATTTGTATTACCACACACTGTGAACTTGCTGTGGTGCCTGGCTTTGGGGAGAAGACTGGAGGGCAGAGCCAATACAACAACTGGTCAGGGAGAGAAACAAAGAAAAGATAGAGATTGAAGTCAACCAACAGAAAGCCTTAGTTTAAAGAGAGGAAACAACCTCCAGAATAAACCAATCAAGAAAATCAGATGCCTAGACACCAGCAAAAAATCACAAGCCCATGAGGAAACAGGAAGATATGACCCAGTCAAAGGAAGAAACTAACATTTCAACTGAGATTCGGGAGTTGACACAACTAATTAAAGATGTTAAACAAATCTCCTAAATCAAATCAACGAGGTGAGAGAGAATGTGACAAAAGAGATGAAGGATATGAAGAAGACACTGGGTGATCATAAGGAAGAATTCATAACTTTGAAAAAAACAAATGGCAGAACTTATGGTAATGAAAGGCGCAATAGAAGAGATGAAAAACACAATGGAGACATACAACAGCACACTGGGAGAGGCAGAAGAAAGGATCAGTGAGATGGAGGACAGGACATCTGAAATCCTACACACAAAGGAACATATTGGGAAAAGAATGGAAAAACATGAGCAGGGTCTCAGGGAACCAAATGACAACATGAAGCACATGAATATACATGTTATAGGTGTCCCAGAAGGAGAAGAGAAGGGAAAAGGGGCAGAAGGAATAATAGAGGGAATAATCAATGAAAATTTCCCAACTCTTATGAAAGACATAAAATTACAGATCCAAGAAGCACAGCATACCCCAAACAGAATTGATCCAAATAGACCTTCTCCAAGACTCTTACTAATCAGATTTTCAAATGTCAAAGACAAAGACAGAATTCTGAAAGTAGCAAGAGAAAAGCAATCCATCACATACAAGGGAAGCTCAGTAAGACTAAGTGTGGATCTCTCAGCAGAAACCATGGAGGTGAGAAGGTAGTGCTATGATATATTCAAGACACTGAAAGAGGAAAACTGCCAACCAAGAATCCTATAACCAGTAAAACTGTCCTTCAAAACTGAGGAATAGTTTTAAATATTTATAAATAAACAGGCACTGAGAGAGTTCATGAACAGGAAACCTCCTCTAAAGGAAATACTAAAAGGAATGCTACAGATAGATAGGAAAAGACAGGAGAGAGAGAGGTTTGGAGAACAGTGTAGAAATTAATATATCAGGTGATACAAAGAGGACAGAGATCAGGCATTTGATATTGAAGGAGTATAGAATGTTCTAGAGGATTGATTGTGTAGATCTAGAAATGGATAGCACAACACTGTGTGATGGTAGCACAATATTGTAAGTGCACTGAAAAAAGATGACTGTGAATATGGTTGAATTAGGAATCTTAGGGGTCTTTGTGACACCAGAAGGACAGATAGAAAATAAAGACTGGGACTGTATAACTTAGTGAAACCTAGAGTGATCAATGGGTGTGATTAAATGTACAAATATAAGAATGTTTTTGCATGAGGAAGCAGCAAGAAGGAATTAAGTTGTGAGGTTTGCAATGAAGTGAATGGACTGTGAGGACAGTAGGTTGAGTAAAATAAGCCAAAAAATGGAAAAACAAACATTATAATGCCTCACAAATATGGAATGGACTAATAACAATGTGTAAACTCTGAGAATTGAAGCTGGGAGCTTGGGTTATCAGGGGAAGGCTTATGTAAAGGTTCCTAGATTGTAAGCTCTTACAGCAGTCACATTTATTCATGAGTTGTAACAGTTATTTCTAAATTTTGAGATTCTGAGCTGTTTGTGTGTGATGTGATCAGTCCCTGGAGCTTCAGGTATCTGTGTGGAACCTGGGACTCGGAGCCAGAGTTCGGCAGCTGTGAGTGTCAGCACTGTCCCCTGAATCAACTGTTAAAGAGGCTGAAAAGGAGATCAGACTTCGATTGGAGATATGAACGAAATGGACTTGGTTGAGATTGGGGTAGATCAAACTAAAGGGTAAAGGATAATATTAACTGTGTTTTAAAACTTTGCCTTCTGTGTGGGACCACAGGAAAAGATAGTTATATGGTGCAAAATCTATATTTTTTGTAGCACACTATATAATTTAACTTGTATGGTCAATTTACTCAAATGCCATAATTACATGGAATCTTGACTAGGGAGTGAGAACTTGTTGGTTTGTACAAGTTATCATGAAGTACCAAAACAAGCTAGAGTAACTTAGTCAGAGAACAAAATGTGTTTGCAAAGCCCCCTTGAGGGACTGCGGGAAAATGTGGAAATATTAAACTTCCCCATCTGGGGAATTCCTAATATTCTCGCAAGCATTGGGGACCACCAGCTTAGTAGGGCAAGCCCTCGATCTGGGGTCTTGCCCTTATGAACCTTGTTACTGCAAAGGACAGGCTAAGCCTACTTGTAATGGTGCCTAAGAGTCACCCCCAGAGGGCTCTTTCATTGTTCAGATGTGGCCTCTGTCTAAGCCAATTTGGCAGGTAAACCCACTGCCCTCACCTCTTCATGGGACATGACTCCCAGGGGTGTAAATCTCCCTGGCAACATGGGACATGACTCCTGGGGATGAATTTGTACCCTGCAATGTGTGATTGAGAAAGCCTTCTGGACCAAAAGGGGGAAAGAGTATTGAAACAAAATAAAGTTTCAGTGGCTGAGAGATTTCAAATGGAGTCAAGAGGTCATTCTGGAGATAACTCTTATGCATTATATAGATTTCTCTTTTTAGTTTTTAGTTTATTAGAATAGTTAGAAGGAAATATCTAAAACTGTTGAACTGCAATCCAGTATCCTTGAATCTTGGAGGCAATCATATAACTATATAGCTTATATGGTGTGACTGTGTGATTGTGAAAACCTTATGGCTCACACTCCCTTTACCCAGTGTATGGACAAATGATGAGAAAAATGGGGAAAAAAAGTAAATGGAGGAGGTGGGGTATGGGATGTTTTGTGTGTTCCTTTTACTTTTATTTTTATTCTAATTCTTATTTTTATTTTGGGGAGTAATGAAAATGTTCAAAAATTGATTGTGGTGATGAATGCACAACTATATGATGTTATTGTGAACAA